>JAJMEW010000165.1:109157-223115 GCA_030574395.1 Pichia californica
CCCCAATGAGGCCCAACAAGCCGCCTGGAGGGGGGGGGGGGGGGGCAAGAAGGCCGGTAAGTAACTGGATGGCCGATACTTTGGCCGGCGGTTCTAAATTAAACATATAACATTACTACTTAACATTTTTACTTGACTAAACTAAATTATTATTATATATTTATATATACAAGTAAATCAAAATATTATACACATACATATAGTTATTAAACATGGTGGTTTTTATTTTGTTGATATGAAGTATATAGTACACAAATATATGACACTAGACACCATAATAAGCTCAAAAATCATAATCTATATTACCTGTAACTATTTTTATGAATACAATACTAAAAATCTTTCATTTAACATTTATCAGTTTTGTTTTTATCATTAAATTTTTCAATCGCATTTTGGTATCGTTTTTCAGAAACATTTGTTCTTACCCACATTGCAGAACTTGGGCCATTAAAAACAGTTACAAACCAGTCAATTGCAAAGAAGCTGTAAGTAGCAATCATAACATCAACATGCCATGGTTTCAACCATACTGGATGGATCATATTTTTCAATTATTTATGTATGTTATTTGAACAATTAAAGATCAGCAACACCTAAGAATCAAAATCATTGTAACATGTCATCAAACTTGTCTAATTTATAATAGATCTATTCTCTATTTTCTATTCCGCGGACTTGACTTTACACTCTTGATAATGTTAAGGTTTTTTGTTTTTTCAAGATGATCCAATCATCTTTTAAAATTAAAATAGTTTTGAGTTAATACATTTTATTTTAGGTATACAATTTATTTTATAAAATTAGATTTCCTGTAATATCTTTCAATTCAATTAATCTACTTATTAAGTACAACAAGGCATTGACGTTTTAAATTTCTAGAACGAGTGTATTTAGTAATTGAATCAAAGTTCTGACCATGTTTCCAATGATTATCATAATAAGTCCAATTAGTATTAGAATCCACAATCCAATTTTTATCAAGCCATATCCATTTACTACTAGAATAATTTTTTAATTTAGGAAATTGAAATTCATTCAAATCATTATATGAATTTTTAAAATCTATTGTACAAAATGGTAACCTTTCAAGAAATAACATTTTCTTACACCAGCCTAAACCTACCCATCTTCTTTCATTTTCCATTAGTTGAAATTCGACAATTTTGGTATTTTGATCTATTGAATTCTTAGTATTAAGATTTAATAATGCAACTTCAATTTCATTATCTGTCATAGAATAGATTTCATTTGTAAGGAATGATAGTATTTGTTTAACAATCTTCAGTCTAAATAATAATCGTCGAAGTGCAATACACCAAGTTGAATAATGAATTAAAAAATATACGCTTACACATATAATCCATAATTTGTATGATATGTAATGTTTCATAAGATAAACATAAAATGGTGTTAATAAAGATAAATTTATAAGTAATGGTTTGAAATCTTTTTGTTTAGAATCAAAATTAATCATAAATGAAAATCTTGCAGTAAAATTATCCAAAGTATCAATTATTTCATCAAAAGTTGGAGATGGTATTGATCTTGTGTTAGTTGTATATAAAAAACTTGTTCTGATAAACCATGTAAAGCAACAATATGTAAGTACGATTAATATAGGCAGAGCTATAATAATATAATTATTCCAATGAAGGATAGAAATGATGTATATGCAAATAATCACAAAATTTCGACGATAAGATTCGGTGGTCCATGTTATAAAAGAGAGCATCCTATTAGCAGCAATTAGGACAGGATATATGGAATACAGTGCTGATATAACCTGTGGTGGAATATCTTGTAATGATACTGGTGGATGTTCATTAGGAGAAGGTACAAACTCCGCATGAAGTCTTCTCTTATTTTTGTTTGGCATTGTTTTGCTGTGTTTTCCATGTGTAAACAGGTATTGAATTGCTGTCATAAAGAAGAAAAGTAAAGTATAGTGGAATCCAAAAATAAAGTCATCAAATGAATGTTGCCTAATCGGGAATAGGGGGAAGACGGCTGACGTAAGCGCAGTACGCTCCATAAAGATTTAAGATTTCAGATTGCCCATTGATTTTACTTCACTTCACGTTACTTCATTTCATCTATTTGCCTTCTGCTGGGATTCATTTTTTTCTGCTTCTAGCTATTAACCATCTACATATCCCATATCCTCACATATCAAGAAATGTCTACCGAGGAAGCCAAGAAACAGGAGATGGCTCCTGAACAACAAAAACAAAATGAATTTATCAAAAAACTTGAAGAAGATGATGAATTTGAAGATTTCCCAGAAGACGATTGGGAAGAACCACAAACTACCCAAGCCGGACATGAAACTCATCTCTGGGAAGAAAGTTGGGAAGATCATGATGATTATAAGGATCACTTTATTCAAAGACTACGGTAAGTATTATTATTATTGCATACTTCAACACTTCAACCATTAAACACCAATACTAACATTACATTTCAACTTCCACATTATATTTAATAATATTTTTACAGTTCTGAATTACAAAACTCCTCATCCAAGAGCTCTGCTTGATTCTAAGCAGTTTCCAATACATACATGTATTACAGATCACTTGTGTATTCCTGTTTAACTTCCTTATGTATATCGTGTATCATAGTAATTAATCGATTATAAATTAATAATAGCTTGTAACTAGTAATCTTTTGACCTGTACTTTTTCTCGGTGCACGGGCGTGTTTTCCGTTTTTTCTCGGGGGCAAACACCAGTGGAGCTTCTTAACAATTCAGTTGATGATACTATTTGATAGCTCTTTTTATGTGGCAAATACTCTTGTTATTCTCTGTTATTATCTAGCTACACAAAAGGAAGACAACATGGCAACCCTTGAAGACTTGGAAAATAACAAAGATTTACAGATTGATCAAGAAATCTTGAATTCATCCACAGCAGATATTAAAAATAGAACTAAATTGTTAGATAATGAAATTAAAATCTTTAGATCAGAATTCTTAAGGTTACAACATGACAAAACAGTGAGTTTGCAAAAAATTAAAGATAATAAAGAAAAAATTAAAAATAATAAACATTTACCTTATTTAGTTGGTAATGTAGTTGAATTATTAGATATAGATGCTGAAGAAAATGCATCTAATGAAGGTGCAAATATTGATTTAGATTCAACAAGAGTAGGAAAATCAGCAGTTATAAAAACTTCAACCAGACAAACAGTATTTTTACCATTAATTGGTTTGGTAGAACCTGAAAAATTAAAACCAGGAGATTTAATTGGTGTTAATAAAGATTCATATCTTATATTAGATACTTTACCAGCAGAATATGATTCAAGAGTTAAAGCTATGGAAGTTGATGAAAAACCAACTGAATCTTATGCAGATATAGGTGGATTAGATAAACAAGTTGAAGAATTAGTTGAAGCTGTTGTCTTACCAATGCAACAAGCTGAAAAATTTAAAAATTTAGGTATCAAACCACCAAAGGGTGCTCTTATGTATGGACCTCCAGGTACTGGTAAAACTTTATTAGCAAGAGCTTGTGCTGCTCAATCAAATGCAACTTTCTTAAAATTAGCTGCTCCTCAATTAGTTCAAATGTTTATTGGTGATGGTGCTAAACTGGTTCGTGATGCTTTCGAATTAGCGAAAGAAAAGGCACCAACTATCATTTTTATAGATGAATTAGATGCTATTGGTACTAAAAGATTTGATTCTGATAAATCTGGTGATAGAGAAGTTCAAAGAACTATGTTGGAATTATTAAATCAATTAGATGGTTTTGGATCAGATGATAGAGTTAAAGTTTTAGCAGCAACTAATAGAGTTGATGTTTTAGATCCTGCATTATTAAGATCTGGTAGATTAGATAGAAAAATTGAATTTCCATTACCTTCTGAAGAAGCTCGATCTCAAATTTTACAAATTCATGCTAGAAAGATGACCGTTGATTCAAGTGTAAATTGGAAAGAATTGGCTAGATCAACTGATGAATTTAATGGTGCACAATTAAAAGCAGTTACTGTAGAAGCTGGTATGATTGCCTTAAGAAATGGACAGTCTGTTGTTAAACATGAAGATTTTGTTGAAGGTATTGGTGAAGTTCAAGCAAGAAAGACAAAATCTGTCTCTTTCTATGCTTGATTGGTTTATTACTATTATTATATTCTCTTTTCTTATCAAACTTTGCTTCGCATTTTTTGTTCTAAATTTTCATCTTTTATAAAATAGAATGTGCTTGTTAATGACAATTACATTCCTGTATAAAACCTAGTAATGATATTAATATTATTATTAAAATCATCATTAAAATTATTATTAATATTAGTAGTATAATAAGTATAATAGTACAAATTTTATTTTTCAAGTATAAATATAAATATTCCCATCAAAACCTGCCATAGATACTAAACTTGTTTCTAATGGATGCATATCAACACATGAAATTACCTTATCAGATATTTTGATTTTACGAACAATTTTACTAGTTTTCCAATCCCAAAAATAACAAAATCCATTAGAATCACCACTAAAAATAGTTTTACCATCAGGTGTAAATCCCATACCAATAGCATATGCTGCATTATTATGACCAGAAAAACTTTTCTGATTGTTCTTTTTAAATTTATCTCCCTTTTTACAACTATATACTAATATTTGGTTATCCATACTTTGACCAACAAAGAAAGGTAAAGTTGGATGTTTTTTAACTATTGGCATAGCTTGTTGTTTTGGATCTTGAATATATTTGATTGGCATATTAATTCTTATATCCCATATTTTTAAAGTTCTATCATCAGATGCTGTTATAAATTGATTACCATTATTAAGAAATTCAATCCATGTTATAGCACTTTGATGATGTTCATAAGTTTGAATTGTCTCTCCCGTTCGACTATCAAGATGTTCTACTTTTGCACTTTGTAACGCAACCATAATTTCATCTGGTTTATTAGGCACAAACGTTGCCATATTTGGATTTGAATTAAGTCTTTTTTTATAGCTTACTTCACCAATTTCTGTATCCCATATCTTTACTGTACGATCATAAGAACATGAAACAAATTGATGACCATCATTATTAAATGAACAATGTTTCACAGCTCGAGTATGACAATGATAATCTCTTATTAATGTTTTAGGTTTTGTAACTGACCAAAGTTTAACCATACAATCGTTACCAGAAGAGAGGAGAAGATGACCGGAATTAGGTAAAAATTGTAATGAAGTAACTGCAGATTCATGAGCTTTATATGATGATAATAACTTCTTTGGTACAAAATATTCCTTTTGACCTGCTATAGTAGTAGCAAATCGTATTTGATAATCCTTTGGTAAATCAAAAATACTATAATTTTTAGATTTGTTCCCATAATAATTGGATGATTCTTTAAAATCAAAGTTTTCTGTTTCAATTCCATTAATAATTGGTGTTCCTTCTATGATCTCTTCATTATCATTTGTTTCATTACTATCATGTTCTGGTGATGATGAACTTGAACTACTTCCCCATGATCCTTTATAACCATTGAAATCATCATCAAATTTTGATGGATCTCCTTTCTTAGATTTCTGAATATTTAATACTTTAGACTTGGCTTTAGTAGCTTTTTGAGATTCATAAATCTTTCTCTTTTTCAATTCTGTTATTCCATCTTCTTCATTTCCTATAAGAAAGTCTTTGTGTATTCGTTTGTTTTTCTCAAATCTTAATGGATCAATAAATTCTTTTTGGAATTTTCCGGATACTGTCTTGGTGATTTCATTTGATGTTGCATGAGGTAACGAAGGTAAGATAATATCGGATATTTTTCCCACTGAATCGTTTTCACTTTCCGAGTCTGAGCTGTATCCTTGTACAAGACTCATCTTGTTGTTTGTAATCATTTTTCTTACAAAGAAGGATTGTATACTCATGCATCAAATAACAAAGACATTTTTATTTTCATAAAAAATAGAAAACCGTGTTTTTTAATTTTGTTAGCACAATGTGCGGCTCTGCTCGAGTTTTCAAAGCTTTAAATTTTTTTATTTCATTCTTAATGTTGGTCCATTAGTTATTAGTTAGTTAAAATTTGTTTTCTTTCCAACTTATATGGTAATAATTATAGGTTATTACTACTATTGGGATAATATATAACATGGCTAAACGTACAAAGGAAGAGGCAGAAGCAGAAGAATACGATGATTCAGATATTGATGTTTCCTCATCAGATGATGAAGAACTTCAAGAAGATCAAGAATCAATCACTGAAGGAGATGACATGATCAATATTGATTTTGACTTCTATAACTTGAATCCAACAATTGATTTTCATGCAACAAAGAACTTTCTTAGACAATTATTTCAAGATGATTCAGTTTTTTTCCCATTATCTGAGCTTACTGATCTTATCCTTGAAGAAGGACATGTTGGAACTACTATTAAATCAGATGGTACTGAAAGTGATCCGTTTTCAATCATTTCTGTTTTGAATCTTACAGATAATTTAAAAAAAAATGGAATTCAAGCATTAACTAAATATTATATTGAGAAAACTACTAAAAATTCACAATTTAATGTTATATTAAGACAACTTTTTTCACCTTCATCTAAGCATAGAGTAGGTTTAATTTTCTCAGAAAGATTAGTCAACATGCCTGTTGAAACTGTTCCACCAATGTACAATATGCTTCTTGAAGAAATGGAAAAATCAGAATTACATGCAAAAGAATATGATTTTGATTATTTCCTTATACCATCTAGAGTTGCAAAACTTGTTGCATCGGTTGTTGATAAAGAACTTGAAGATGAAGATGAAAGTTCTACTCGTAAAAAGAAGAAGAAAGGTGGAGATTTACCTGCTGAATTTGATTATATCCATTATGAAGATGAACAACTTGAAAAAAATGCACTTCATTATGGTTATTTTGATTTCACTAATAAAAATATAGAAGCGGATGCAAGAAGAGTCTTCAATGACTATGGAATTGAACCAAAGTTAAATCTTATTCTCATCAACAAGAAGTCGCTTATAAAGGCTGTGGCACAGATGGCCGACGCATATCCTTACCAAGCAGCATAACAAATGTGTAAATGTGTAAATGTATAAATGTATAAATATCCAACCAACATTATTTCCGCATCGGGCAACTTGAAAGAGAAAAGAGAATCGAGGCAATTCATGTCGCGAAAAGCCAAAAACCATTTTGCATTTTTTATTTTGCATTTTTCTATTTTTTATTTTTTCTTTGGTTAAATTTTTATTTTTATTTTTATTTTTATTTTTATTTTTATTTTTATTTTTATTTTTATTTTTATTTTTATAACTTTAATTTTTTTTCACACAAAAATTTTAGTAGCACTCACTACTCACTGTATATTTGGATTTGGATTTGATTCGGGTGAATCAATAAGAGCTGGTTACTTTATATTTAGAGAGACTGAAGTTAAAGTCACTTGTTTCCCCCTTTTACACTAAAACTAAGAACATTTCAGCACTTCCACACTAAATAATCCACAATGAAACATACTGTTGTGGATATTTCTCCAAAGTGTATTACTGGATTGGAGTTTGGTGCTCTTTCAGATGCAGAAATTGTTGGTCAATCTGAAGTTGAAGTTTTCACTAGAAATCTGTATGATTTAGAACATGGTAGAAAACCAGTTGATCATGGTGCTTTGGATACACATATGGGTGTTTCTGCAAATACAGGAGAATGTCAAACATGTCATGGAAATTTAGCTACTTGTCATGGTCATTTTGGTCATATAAAATTAGCATTACCAGTTTTTCATGTTGGTTATTTTAAAGCAACAATTCAAGTTTTACAAACAATTTGTAAATCATGTTCTGCAGTTTTATTAGAAGAAGCTATTAAGGAAAAGTTTTTAAATGATTTAAAACGTCCTGGTTTAGATAATTTAAGAAGAATGAGAATACTGAAAAAAATTTTAGATCAAGCAAAGAAACAAAGAAGATGTTTAAAATGTGGTGCAATTAATGGTGTTGTTAAAAAAGCAGCTGCAGGTGGTGGACCTGCTGCATTAAAAATTATTCATGATACTTTTAGATGGATTGGTAAAAAGGGTGCACCAGAAAAGGAAGAATGGGATGATGATTTTGATAGATTATTTGATGATAATCCAGATCTTGAAAAATTCGCAAAGAGATGTTTTGATGATTTAAATCCATTAAAAGTTTTAAATTTATTTAAACAAATAGAACCTTCAGATTGTGAATTATTAGGAATGGATCCATCTAGAGGTGGTAGACCAGAAATGTATATTTGGCGATATTTACCAGCTCCACCTGTATGTATTAGACCTTCTGTTATTATGGCAGATGCATCAAATGAAGATGATTTAACTGTTAAATTAACTGAAATTGTTTGGACTTCTTCAATGATTAGAGCAGGTATTCAAAAGGGTATTTCTATTAATTCTCTGATGGAGCAATGGGATTATTTACAATTGGCTGTTGGTGTTTATATTAATTCAGATATTGCAACTCCGTCAATGATGCAAAATGGTGGTACAAAAGCTGCAAAGCCAATTAGAGGTTTTTGTCAAAGATTAAAAGGTAAACAAGGTAGATTTAGAGGTAATTTATCAGGTAAAAGAGTTGATTTTTCTGGTAGAACTGTTATTTCACCTGATCCTAATTTAAGAATTGATGAAGTTGCTGTGCCTGAATTAGTTGCTAAAGTTTTAACTTATCCAGAAAGAGTTACTAGATATAATAAAAAAAAATTACAAAATTTAATTACTAATGGACCTGATAAACATCCAGGTGCAAATTATTTACAAAAGAAAGATGAAGAATTGAAAAGAAATTTAAGATATGGTGATCGTCATAAATTAGCTAAAAATTTAAATATTGGTGATATTGTTGAAAGACATATTGAAGATGGTGATATTGTTTTATTTAATAGACAACCTTCTTTGCATAGATTATCTATTTTATCACATTTTGCAAAAATTAGACCATGGAGAACTTTTAGATTAAATGAATGTGTATGTACGCCTTATAATGCTGATTTTGATGGTGATGAAATGAATTTACATGTTCCACAAACAGAAGAGGCAAGAGCAGAAGCAATGAATTTAATGGGTGTTAAAAATAACCTTTTAACTCCAAAATCTGGTGAACCAATTATTGCAGCAACTCAAGATTTTATCACTGGTTCATATTTAATTTCTAAAAAAGATTCATTCTTTGATAAAGCAACTTTAACTCAAATGCTTGCTTCAATGTCTGATGGTATAACTGAATTTGATTTACCACCACCAGCAATTTTTAAACCTGTATTTTTATGGACAGGTAAACAAATTTTTTCATTATTAATAAAACCAAATAAAAATTCAAATGTTTTAATTAATTTAGATGCTAAATGTAAAACATTTGTTCCACCTTTAAAAGGTTATCCAAATGAAATGTCACCAAATGATGGTTTTGTTATTATTAGAAATTCTGAAATTTTAGCAGGTGTTATGGATAAATCATTATTAGGTGATGGTAAAAAACATTCTGTATTCTATACTATATTAAGAGATTATGGACCAATTGAAGCTGCAACTGCAATGAATAGAATGGCAAAAATGTGTGCAAGATTTATGGGTAATAGAGGTTTTTCAATTGGTATTAATGATGTTACACCAAAGGAAGATTTAAAACAAAAGAAGGAACAATTAGTTGAAATTGCATATGCTAAATGTGATGAATTAATTGAATTATATAAAACTGGTAAATTAGAAACTCAACCAGGTTGTGATGAAGAACAAACATTAGAAGCAAAAATTGGTGGTTTATTATCAAAAGTTAGAGAAGAAGTTGGTGAAGTTTGTATTAGAGAATTAGAAAAATCTAATGCACCATTAATTATGGCAACTTGTGGTTCAAAAGGTTCTACATTAAATGTTTCACAAATGGTGGCAGTTGTTGGTCAACAAATTATTTCTGGTAATAGAGTTCCAGATGGTTTCCAAGATAGATCATTACCACATTTTTTAAAAAATTCTAAAACTCCACAATCTAAAGGTTTTGTAAGAAATTCTTTCTTTTCTGGTTTAAATCCTCCAGAATTTTTATTTCATGCTATTTCAGGTAGAGAAGGTTTAGTTGATACTGCTGTTAAAACTGCTGAAACTGGTTATATGTCACGTAGATTAATGAAATCTTTAGAAGATTTTAGTGCAAGTTATGATGATACTGTTAGAAATTCAAGTAATGGTGTTGTTCAATTTATTTATGGTGGTGATGGTTTAGATCCATTAGATATGGAAGGTGATGGTGTTCCAGTTAATTTTAATAGAACTTGGACTCATTCATATTTTACAACATTAGATCATAATGATAAACCACTTCCACCTTATAAAGTTCGAAATGTTGTTTCATCTATTTTATTACCATTAAAGGATGCATTAATTAGAGTTGATAATGTTGGTAAAGTTGTCTCTGAAGAAGATTTTAATAAAATTGAATATGTTGATATTTATGATGCTGAAAGAGATTTTTATGATTCTATTTCAAATTTTATTGAAGGTAAATTAAAATTGTTAGTTGAATATAGAATTGTAAGAGGTCTTCCATCACTTAATGAAGAACCTAATATGGAAATTGATTATGATATTTTAAAGGAAACTTCTGTTAATCAAGTTTTACAAATTACAGAAAAGATGATTAGAAATTTCTTAGATTTATGTTGTACAAAATATAGAAGAGCTAGAGTTGAACCTGGTACAGCTGTTGGTGCAATTGGTGCACATTCTATTGGTGAACCAGGTACACAAATGACTTTAAAGACTTTCCATTTTGCTGGTGTTGCTTCTATGAATGTTACATTAGGTGTTCCTCGTATTAAAGAAATTATTAATGCTTCAAAAGTTATTTCAACTCCAATTATAAATGCAGTTTTAGTAAATGATAAAGATGAAAGAGCTGCTAGAGTTGTTAAAGGTAGAGTTGAAAAGACATTACTTGAAGATGTTGCATGTTATATTGAAGATGTTTATAAAGAAAGTCAAGCATTTTTACAAGTTAAAATTGATCTTAAAACCATTGATAAATTACAATTAGAATTAAATATTGATCAAATTGCTGATGCAATAATTTTATCTAAATTAAAGATTGCAAGAGGTGATGTTTCAATTATAAGTAAGAATAAGATTCAAGTTTTAGTTAATGATATTGTTGGTGATTTTAAACCAAGTGGTAGATCATCATCATCTAAAGAGATTGCATTATTAGCATATAAAGATCCTGATGAAAGGGATAGATTAGAAAGGAATGCACTTTTCTTTAAGATGCAACAATTAAAACGTTTATTAACTAAAGTTGTTGTTAAAGGTTTACCAGAAATATCTAGAGCTGTTATTAATGTTAAAGATGATGATACTAAAGGTTTATTAATTGAAGGTTATGGACTTAAGAATGTTATGGCAACTGATGGTGTTATTGCATCTAAAACTAGAACCAATCATATTTTAGAAATATTTCAAGTTTTAGGTATTGAAGCTGCTAGATCAAGTATTATTAATGAAATTGATTATACAATGGGTTCGCATGGTATGGCGGTTGATCATCGTCATATTCAATTATTAGGTGATGTTATGACATTTAAAGGTGAAGTTTTAGGTATTACTAGATTTGGTTTAGCAAAGATGAGAGATTCTGTTTTACAATTAGCATCATTTGAAAAAACAACTGATCATTTATTTGATGCTGCATTCTATATGAAAACAGATAAGGTTGAAGGTGTCTCTGAAAGAATTATTTTAGGTCAAACAATGGGTATTGGTACTGGTGCTTTTAAACTTGCTGCTAAGGAAAATGGACCTATGAAACAATTAAAAATAAAAGAAACATTGTTTGATAGTTTGTGTAAGGGCATTGTTCCACAATCATTCCAAATTACTGTCTAATAAAAAAATAAACAACCTGTGTATATTAATTTAAAAAAAGTTATTACGTTTTTAACTACGAAAAATTGTAATTAAAGATATTTTTTTTGTTTTTAAAAATGTATTTGTAGAGATAAAAAAAGAGAAATATAGTTGACTATAAAAATATAGAAAAAAGTAATAGTAGTAGTAGAAGAAGTCGTATATAAATAAATATGTTTCACAGTAAATAACTAGTCATAATGAGTAAAAAAAATTAAAATAAAATAAAATAAAACAATGTAAACCAGGGGGCGTGAGAGGGTAAAGTTTGAAACCGGATGCAATAGTTAATGAAATGAAATGAAATAAAATGAAATAAGCGTACAAATAGAAAAGAAAAAAAAATGTTAATAACCCTTAATTGTGAATAAGTGCATTATCAATTGTTAAGATAGCACCATTTTCTAAAATTTCAATATCAATGATATTTGACCATTCATTGTTATCTTTAGCTCTAACTCTGAAAGATTCATTTAAATTTTCTAAAACAATTGTTTTACCATTTATAGAAATGAATTCAACAGCATTAGAAGAATCAGAAATATTAAAATTTTCAGTTTCTGCAGCATGAGATTCAACAAAATTCAATACATTACGTTGAATTAAAGAATCTTCTTCTTTTTCAGTTTTTGCAGAGTTAACATCTTCAGGGAATTGCCAAGGTTTTTTAGTTAATTTAGTAAATGCAATATTAGTTGGAGCAAAAATTAAAATTTGTTTATTTAATGATTGATTTAAATTTTCAGATTGAATAATTTCACATTTATTATATAAATCAGGTGCATCTCTTAAATATTTAGAAAAAATTCCTAAATCATCTCTTTGAACTAAAGCAGTAGCAATATCACCTTTAATTGGTTCAAGTAATTCAGAATGTGAATTTAATTTAACATCTTGATTTAAAAATTTATCAGGAACGATAAATTTATCTTTTATAGAAATAACTGGATTATTCATTTTTTCTTTAAAAGTAGATAAAGTTTTAGAAATTGAATGACCAAAATTAAATTTATTGTTCATTTTATTACAAGTTATTGAATCATGTTTAAGTTTAATATTAATATTATTATTATCAATATTTTCAACATTTTCAGCAATAAATTCATCATCACCAATAATATAACCTAAAGAAGAAGGATCTTGTAAGGATGAATAATAACTTTCAGTATTTGGGACAGCAATTGAAAGTTCAATAATATTTTCAAAATTTCTTTTATTTAAAGTATCATTTTCATCATCAATAATAAAATTAAAATTAACAACATTTTTTGAATCTCTTTTTAATAAATCATTATTATTATTATTATTAATATTATTATCATCATCAATAATAAAATTAATATTGAAAACATTTTTACCATCTCTTTTAGATAAATTTGCTTCATCAATAGTTAAGTTAATATTGAAAACATTTTTACTATCTCTTTTTAATAAATTATTATCATTATCAATTATAAGTTTTGTATCAAATAAATTTTTAGAATCTCTTTTATTTAATTCACCATCATAAATTAAATTTAAATTAACAACATTTTTTGATTCTCTTTTACCTAAATTAAATTCATTTTGTTCCATTTCTAAATTTATATTATGAATTTTTTCATCATTCAATTTTAAATCAACAACATTTTTGGCAATTACAGAACTTGCACAAAATAACAAGATGATAGATAGTATTGTATTTGATAACTTCATGATTGTTTAGTGTATAAGTGTTAAAATAAAGTATCTGTTTACAAGCATGAAAGTAGGTATTGATTGACTAAGAGTTTGCCTTTACCTTTTTGCCTTTTTCGCCTTTCATTTTTCCCTTTGCTTAATTATTTAAATCGACGCAAAAATCGACGCAAAAATTGAGTCTGCTTATGTAATCGCGCGCAACATATTTTTTTTTTTAAATTTTAAATTTTTACAAATTTTTTTATCAAAAAAAAATCTAGAAAAAGTTTTGATTAATTTTTTCATACTTGTGTAATCTTGTAGTATTATAAGTATAGTAGAATATATATATACCATAGAGAATAAGATATAAATATATATATATAAGAAAAGATGCCATCAAAGAATTCTGTCAATAAGCCAAAGGACAATATGATTCGTCAAAGAAAATCACATATGGCTAGTAAAAGACGTCAAAGACGTTCAAATACAGGTGTTACAATTATTAAAACATCAAAGGGAACCAATGAAATTGTACCATTATTAACAAATAATAGAAATAAAGGTGGAGTTATTGCAAATACAATTATATCGAATAAAAAGGCAAAGAAGATTGAAAGAAATATTAAGTATGCTGAAATGAGACGCAATGGTAATGTTAATGGTAAGAAATTAAAAGTTAATGGAGTAGTAGATATTGATATGAAAGAAGATGGTAATAATGATAATAATACTAGTGGACCAAAGGAAAGTGCAGTTAGAAAGGCACTTTGGAGTATTGTTGATGGTGCAAAGATCAGTGGATTAACATTAGCAGTTGCAAGTGGTGAAGGTACTACCCTTGGTGGTCCATCATTCTAAGATAGTATAGTAGATAGTAGATAGTAGATCAGATAGTAGATCAGATAGTAGATCGATGTTTAATAATTTATAATTTAAGATTTAAGTCAAAGTATATTATCGTTTATCGGAATCATGAATCATCAGTCATGGATTATTAATTATCGATTATCAGAGACAAAGCAGTGGAAGGTGGAAGATACCGGATAAACTGTAGACTAAACCGGATAAACCTGTTGCCCCCTGGAGGCTCTAGGCTCTTCTAGGCTCTGTGGTACTTTCTAGGCTAATTGCTGCTGCAAAGCATTGGGTAATGTCTACGTCATCTGCGATTAGTGACTACACTCAAAGGGATGGCCATGGGTGTGGGATAATGGCTACGTCATAGCCCGCTAAGCCTGCGCCCGATTACGTAACAAGCAGCCATAATAACTGCTACTGCACGCTATACGTCATCACCCCATCACACGTTCCCGCTGTTATTACGTAGTGTAGGGGCACAACCCACTGATAGCTGAACTGATAACACAGACAATGCAATACGCAATGCAACAATGCAACAGTGCCATACAACAATGCAATACAACAGCTGTAGCCTAAGCCACTGGTACTGCTGAGGAAAAGAAAAGAAACAAAACGAGAAACAAAACAAAAGAAAACAAAAGAAAAGAAAAGAAAAGAAAAGAAAAGAGAAAAAAAAAAGGGTGCACGCTAATAGCACGCTCAACACTCTGCAATACTATGCGACAGCACTGCAACATCTTAAGACACACTGGCAAACTCTTGAAACAACTAAACTCCGTCATTTTCTTCCTATTTTCCTTCACCACCATCTCTGCTATATATACCAGGCAATCCCCCCCTTCTTCTTCTTCTATCTCTCTCTGCCTTCTTTCCATTTTACTTACACTTCATACTCTCTCTTTTTCCCTTCTTTTTTTTTCCTTTCATGTTATCCACCAAGGAAAGAATATCAATTTGCCACTCCTTATTATCAAAACTATCAATTAGATATTCATCTACTATTACTACAAATTTAAACTTAAATTCAAAAAAAATTTTATCAATTAGTAAAAAAAAAATGGTTTCACCTGCTGAAAGATTATCAACTATTGCCTCAACAATTTCTCCAAAGGAAAAAGATTCAACAAATTTATCAAATCCTGATGATTATCCAGAAAATCCTTTTAAAGTAACTGTTATTGGTTCTGGTAATTGGGGTTCAACAATTGCAAAAGTAATTGCTGAAAATACTGTTGAAAGACCACTTCAATTTCAAAGAAATGTTAAAATGTGGGTTTTCGAAGAATTAATTAATGGTGAAAAATTAACAAATATAATTAATGAAAAACATGAAAATGTTAAATATTTACCTGGAATTAAATTACCAGTTAATGTAATTGCAGTACCTGATTTAGTTGAAGCTTGTCATGATGCTGATTTACTTGTTTTCAATATTCCACATCAATTTTTACCAAAAATTATCTCTCAATTAAAAGGTAAAATAAATCCAAATACAAGAGCAATTTCTTGTCTTAAAGGTTTTGAAGTTTCTCCAAATGGTTGTAAATTATTATCAAGTTATATTACTGAAGAATTAGGTGTTTATTGTGGTGCTTTATCTGGTGCAAATTTAGCTCCTGAAGTTGCTCAATGTAAATGGTCTGAAACAACTGTCGCTTATAATATACCAAATGATTTTAGAGGTAAAGGTAAAGATATTGATCATCAAATTTTAAAATCTTTATTTCATAGACCTTATTTTCATGTTAGAGTAATTAGTGATGTTGTCGGTGTTTCAATTGCTGGTGCTCTTAAAAATATCGTTGCAATGGCTGCAGGTTTTGTTGAAGGTTTAGGTTGGGGTGATAATGCAAAAGCAGCTGTAATGAGAATTGGTTTATGTGAAACAATTCAATTTGCTCAATATTTTTTTAATGATGTTAATTCTCAAACTTTTACAAATGAATCTGCTGGTGTAGCAGATTTAATTACAACTTGTTTTGGTGGTAGAAATGTACGTGTTGGTAAATATATGGCACAACATAAAGTTTCAGCTGAGGAAGCTGAAGCAAAATTATTAAATGGTCAATCTTGTCAAGGTATGCATACTTGTAAAGAAGTTTATGAATTTTTAACAAATATGGGTAAAATAAATGATTTCCCTCTATTCGATGTTACTTATCGTATAATATATGAAAATTTCCCAATTGAAAAACTGCCTGAAGAATTAGAACCTGTTGAAGATTAGATTAATTAATTAATTAATTAACTAACTAATATATCTTTTATTTTTATCATTTTTCACTTTTAGTCTCAAATTTTATTTGGCATTTCCATTTCTCGGGAAATGGAACTTTCTTTTCTATAGAGTTTTATTACTTATTATATATGTTCATATAAATCATATCAATCTGCACTTATCTATTAATCTAAAATAAAACAGTAAAACAGTAAAACAGTAAAACAGTAAGACAATAAAACAGTAAAACAGTAAAACAGTAAAGCATAAAACATAGTAAAGGCAAAAGGCATTATCGACGCGACTGCGACTCACCCAATTGGAAATTCTCACGCATTTCTTCCATTTTAATATCCCAGTTTCATTTCATTTCATCATACTTTACATCACATCATAACTATACTCCTTTTAAATTTAAAATTTTATCCCAGTTTTCCTCTGATTTCCACAGATAATACATACTAACCATGTTTGCATCTAGAAATATAGGTCTTAAAATGATTAAACCATCATTTTCATTAAATAAATTAACAATTAAATCATTTCAATCACGTTTTAATTCAACATTAGTAAAAAAATCTATTGAATTAAATAATAATGAAATTCAACAAGCATCAAAAATGACTTGGGAACAATTTTTATCTTTAAGAAAACAACAAAGACGTATAGGTACATTTGGTTCAATTGCAGCTGCAGTTTTAACTATGGCAGGTTCATTCTCTTATTTATCACAAATTGAAATTGATCCAACTGAAACTTTATTTGGTTTAGATATATTTACAGTTTATGTTGGTGGTATCTTATGTACTGGATTTGTAGGTTTTATGTTTGGTCCTTCAATTATTGGTGATCCACTCTTTTCAATCATTAATAGAAATGTTATGTCTACTTATAAAATAAAACAAAAACTTTTCTTAAAACATATTGCTAAAATGAGAGTTGATGCTTCAAGACAAAGTATGAATAATCCAGTACCTGATTATTATGGTGAAAAAATTGGATCCCTGAAAGATTATAGACAATGGCTTAGAGATTGTAATGAATATAGAAGAAAAGCTAGTGAGTTCTTATAAAACTAATTTTCTTTCTCTATTTAACTTTCCTTTTTTCTTTTTCTCTTCCTGTTTATACACATTTTTATAGTCAATCTGATATATATTATATAACTATTTGCATTTGATTAATTAATATATATATGTAAAATTCAAACTTATCATACTTCTATAAAATAAAATAATACCGTTTGTAAATTCTAATATTAAACTTCGTATATTATAGTTATTTAAGCAATTATTTTGTTATAGATCTATAAAATGATATAACTTCTTCATCAACAAAAACTTTTCTTCGATCAAAATTTAAAACTTGTAATGCATCAGAAGAAACACATCTACTAATAGCAACATAAAGTTGACCTTTTTCAAAAACTTTCCGTAAATCAACTTTAACCCTCTGCAATGTTTGACCTTGACTTTTATGAATAGACATTGCCCATGATAAAATAATAGGTAATTGCCTTCTTGAATATCCACTTCCACCAGCATTACTGTTATTATTATTACTGTTATTATTATTACCGTTATTATCATTACCACCTGTATTAACACCCATTAAATCGAGTTGAAAATCACTCCTATCAATTAAAAGATGAATCGATGATTGATCTTGTGTAACTATGAATTTGATATATGGTAATAAACTATCTTTGGTATTAAAACTTTTAAGTGTTTCTTTAATAAATTCACTAGTAAATGTATCAAGCATTGATAAATCTTCAACGCTACGATCATTACTATGTTTCATTCTAAATAAAAGAATCGATCCAATCTTTTTCAATAAATCAACTTTTTCAACATTAATCATTCTTGGATCATACCTTGCATTAAAATTATTAAGTACAGAACGTGTTAAAAATGTTTCAACTATACCTAATTGACCATTAACTAATCTACTATCAACATCATTTTTAATTAACATTACTTGTGCTCCAATTTTTAATCTTAATCGTTGTGCACATAATAACATTTCAAAACTTTTCTTTATTCTATCATCAATTGTTAAACCAGCTGTTGCAACATCATGACAATCATAAATAATTTCAGGACCATCTAATGTATTTAATCTACTTAAATTAGAATTTTCAACTTCATTTCTAGTTGGAAATAATTCTGTTGCACCAATACCATCTGAAAAATGAAGTGGTCTACTTAATTGTCTCATTTTACTCTCTAATTTATAATCAATATCTCCAATTCTTAATGAATTTAAAATATCAATTAATTCTGTATCTCCTTGTTGTCTGAAAACTTGTGTTAAAATTATATTCTCATCAATAACTTCTTTCCATGCATTTGATTTAAAACAATAATCAATATCAGAAGTACCTTTAGTTACTGGTGGTAATTGCAAAAAGTCTCCACTAATAATAATTTGAATTCCTCCAAAAGCTGCTTCATTTCTTTTAATTTTTTTTGCTAAATAATTCATCTTTTCAAATAATTTTGCATCAAGCATACTAACTTCATCAATAACTAAAACAGACATTCGTCTCCAAACCATATATTTATCCATATTTTTCTTAATTTTAGATAATAATATATCAACAGGTTCTTTACCTAATCCTAAACCTAATAATCTTTGAATTGTTTGACCACCAACATTTGATGCTGCTAAACCTGTTGGTGCAGAAATTCCAATATTTGAATTTCCATATCTAGTTCGTAATTTTTGAATAATTAATTTTAGTAAAAATGATTTACCAGTACCAGCAGAACCTGTAAAAAAAACATTTTTTCTCTTATTTAAAATAGTATCAATTACATTTTGTTGTTCATTACTTAATTCACAACCTTGAAATGTTGTATCAATTGATTGTAAAAATGAATTTTTATTACTATTTTCAATTTCTGATTTTTTCCTTGAACGACCATTAACATCTCTAGTATCTATAACATTCTTTAATTTAATATTTGATGAACGAACATTAATAGAACTTGATGTTAACCATGGAACTGATCTTTTCAATCTATCAGAATTAATTACTCCTGATTCTGATGATGTAGAAGATAAAGAAGATTCACTTAAAGATTTAGATGCTTTGCTAATTTTGGATGTTGATTTAGTTGATAAAACAGATGATTTGCCAGAAAATTTAGATTGTGCTCGTAAAACGGAACTTAATGATGATTTCTTTCTCTTTAATGAAAGATGTGAATTTAATGATGTTGTTGATGTTGTTGATGTTGATGATAAAGGTGATTGATTTTCATTTATAGAATTAGAAATATTTTTTATTGGTGGTAATTCCAATGAATCCTTTGTTGGTTTATAAGTTTCTACACAATTGAAAGCAAAAGAATTTGTACGTGATAATGGTGTCGGCTTTGTATTTGTCGATTTTGATGATAATTGTTGTTTTCTTTTGTGTTTATCCAACACAGCAAACGGAGAGGACATTATGTTTTATTCCCTTTGCCGTATTTTGTTGTAATATGTTAAAAATACGAAACGTACTTAAATAAATAATTACACAATAAGAAAAACAAATAAGAGGAAAGCAAAGAAGAAAAGGGGATAAAGAAAATAAATACAAACACAAGTGCAACATAAAATAAGATAAAACAAGACAAAACAAAGCAAACGACAAACCCAGAAAGATTATTCGAAATTGTGTCAACACACGCGGTGAACGGTGAAATTGAAATTTTCTTTCTATTCGTTTTATGTATTTTATTTGTTGCACTTTTATCTTTCAGCAGCATTTTCCATTTCCCATTTCCCTTCTTGCAATATCTTTTACATATAATATTAAAACTATACTTCTAACTTTTTGATTGATTCCAATCAGATATCTCTATTCAATGATTTCTGATTTGGATTTTTGTTCAATAATTGAATCTTCTACAATACCATTACGTTCTAACCATGCACTACCAGAAAGGAATACTCCATCTGGATCAACTTGTTGTCTAACTTTTCTCCATTTAATAAGATCATCTCCATACCATTCCATCATCTTTTCTTTAGTAACAATAGTTTCATCATAATTTTTAGCCCAATGTGGCTTACCGCCAGCGGCTTCCATAATTTCTTCAAAAATATGAAACCAACATTTATAATCTGTTGGATAATCAAATGGTCTATAAATTGTAGCATTAATATACATTGTCAGTTGAGAATTTGTAACTTTATCAATTGGTAAATAATTTAATTTTGGTGTAGTATCTAAATAAGGTCTTAAAGTATTACCATAAATTGGACCTTTTTCAATTAATTTTCTATTTGAAATATCAATTTCATCAGCATCTTTTAATGGTAATGTTGTATTTGAACAACGAATTTCAATTGGAGAATGAACATAAAATTCATTTGATTTTTTACCTTCTTCAATAGATTTTGCTAATAATCTAATTATATCAGGACCATTAATTAAAGGACAAGCCCATTCATCAACATATTGATGAAATAAACAATCCATATTTAATCCATCAACAGAATTTTGAACTGCAATATCACCATTCTTATTAAAAGTTTCAATTAAACCATATTGTCTAGAAAATACAAAACGTTCAACAAATGGAGTTAATTTTGGTAAAAATTTAACACAAATGTATAATAAAGATTCATAAAAAAATCTACCAATGAATGTACCATACCAAGATTTACGTGGTAAAGATATTGGTTCATTACTTTTTGAAGCTCTCCATAAAATACATTTTTTTGTATATGGGAACCACCAAATTCTAATAAATTCATCAGATGTCCAAATTGAATCAAATTTTTCAATTAAAGTATCTAAATTAATAACTTCTTGAACTGATCTTAATTGAAATTTAGGTACTGTTCTAAATGTTACTTCAATAATAATACCAATTTTACCTAAAGATAAAGTTGCAGCTCTAAAAATATCTGGATTTTCATGAGAATTACAATTAATAACATTACCAAGAGAATTAATAATTTTTAAATTTACAACTTGACTTGAAACTAATCCATGATATTGAGATGAACCATGAGTACCAGTTGAAATTATACCAGCTAAAGATTGTTCTGAAATTGAACCTAAACTTTGAATTGCTAAACCTTTAGATTCTAATATTTCATTTAATTGATAAACTCTCATACCAGCTTCAGCGGTAACATCAGTATATTTACCATCTATTGAAGTTTTTTCATTTAAAAATTTATTATATTTATCTAAATTAACTAACCATTCATTAATTGGATTTGATATAATAGTTAGATCAGATGGTGAATGACCAGATCCAACAACCATAATTTTTTTATTAAATTTTCTGGCATTATTAACTATATCTTTAATATCATCTAAACATTTTGGTTGAAAATAATACTGTGGCGAACATTGATATGTATTTGCCCAAGTGTGATGTATACGAGGAACTCTAATTTTTGCCAAAGAATTTGGCAATGTGAAGGACATCGTTTTTTATATTTTTAACGAGCGTTTTAAGTTAATAAGAGTGGTTTGATTGACAGATAAAATACAATAACCATTATCTTTTAAAGTGACTTAATTAATCAACTAACTAACTAACTAATTAATAATAATCTCGTTTATATCAGAGTTTTCATTGCGACGGAAAAAAAATCACTGAAAACGCGACAGTGTGATTGTTTTGTTTACAACATGAATCGAGTGATTTCTATTTTCTTCTTTTCTTACATTATATTATAGCACATATATTATATAGTATACATTTTATTAATTATTTAATTATTTATTTAATCATAACACTGCAATTATATCTTGATAAATATAGTTGAGAAGATCAGGTACATAAATACAGTTTTGTACAAATTCATATTTGTATGAACGAAGCATTGAAACACCTTGTGGATATTTTAGTATTTCTTTAATTAATAAACATGTACTAATATTAATTTCATTTAATTTAAGATAATCATTAAATCCATAATTGAATTTTTCAATTTCAACTTGTTCACTTTCATTTAATTCTGGTTTAAAAAATTTTGAAGGATTATTAATTAATTCATTATTATAATTTATAAGTGCATCATTTTTACCAGTTTCTAAATTAACAATTTTAACCCTTGGTTCAATACCTTCAATAATAAATTTTCTACCTTCATTATTTGGTAATTGAATTACTTTTGCTTTACTTTGAGGGAAAGCAAATTGAACATTTTTAATAAATTCAACAGCTGGTAAAAGTTTCTTTTTATTAAATTGAGATTCATAAGCTCTCCAGAGTTCAATTTGAGTTATATTACTAAATTTATTTGGTTTAAAACAACATCTTAACCATGAAGTAGCTCTTTGTGGTTCTTTTAATTTATTTAAATCTTTAAAAATATCTTCATCATCAGAAATAATTGGAATAATAGTATTTAAATCTTCCTTTTTTAATAAACGTTTATATAATCTTAAATAATTAAGATTTTGAATATTAAATTCAGTTTTAAAATTTTGTTTGTAAATCATTAATAAAGGTAAAAGTTTTTCTAAAATTAATTTTCTATTAAGATCATTATTAATTAAATTAATTAAATTTTCTTCTTTAATTGATAAATATTGAATAAGGAAATCTAAAGAAGTTAAAATAATTTCATCATCAATTGAATTATTATTATTTGATAAAATAAGGAAACTTAAAGTTTTATTTAAAAATTCATCATCAATTAAAATACTTGCATCATTTTCAATAGAATTTGAGTTATTATTTGAATTATTATTTAAATTTGAATTTGAACCATATAAATATCTTGATATTGATCTTAAGATTGTAATTGAAGTATTTTTATCATTATTTAATTTAAATATGAAAATTAATTTATTAAATATTGCATCATCTTTATTAATTGGACTTAAATAAGAAGAGATATTTTCAATTATATCTAAAGAATATTTAATTAATTCTTTAAATTGATCATTTTCGAAAAAATTTAAATAATTAATTGAATTATGATAAATATTTAAAAATGATAGTATAATTTCTCTTAATTGAATATTTAAACTTAAAATTTGACAATTTTCAATATTTTGAATTAAATTTCTAATAATTAAAAAGCAATCAATTTTAATATCAATTTCAATATTTGGATTATTTAAATATTTAATTAAATAATCCATCAAAAAGGAATAATCTTTTTTAATATTAATTTTTGAAGGATTATTATGAGATAAAACAATTAAAAGATTTAAAATATATTTAATTTCATCAATTAATTCCGAATCGAAAGACATTTTAATCCTTTCTAATTGTTTAATACCTTGATGATTTAAACCATTTATATTATGATAAGTAAACTGATGTTCATTTTTTAAAATTTTATTATTTTCAATAAATTTTGATTCTTGTTTAATAGTTGAAATTGGATCAATTGGGAACATTTTAATAGATTCTTGTAATGAAGTTGAAGGTTGATTATTTGAAGAGTTTGACATGTTTATTATTGTATATATTATAGTATGCTGTATCGAATGAGTGTATAAAGTTAATGGATGTAGTAAAATATGTGATAATTAAATATATTAATTATATTAATATTATTATTATCATAATCATTATTATCATTATTATTATCATTTCATTACTACCATCATGTTAAAAATCAAGATTGAAAGGGTTGAAAGCTGAAAGTTGAGTGGCGAGAATTTGAGAACGCAACAGGCGCGAAAATGAAAAAAACTGGAAGTCACAGTCGCCGTCGATCGACGTCTGATTCCAATTTCCAGTTTCCGGTATCTGGGTTTCCGGTATTTTAGAAAAGTCAGAAAATTGTGAAATAAAGAGCCGCACGTCGATTATGTGATGAGCCATGAGCCGCAGCAATCATTCACGGCACCGGGCACAGCCCGGAAAACAGCTCTCACCTCTCAGTCGATTGGAGGGAACTTCTTTCCTAATTGGGCAAAACTGCATTACTGGCTTCTCGCGCAACACTCTCCACTGTGAAATTTCTACTTCCTTATCACATCACTTATCAGTACTGTACTTATCATAGATTTAAGATTTACCATAGATAAGGAGTTCACGCAACTTCACTGATTGCTATTAATGTAAAGCATGATATAGAGAATCAAACACCAAACACCAAATAACAAACATTAAACAGCCAACATCATCATCATCAACATCAACATTAAACGGCTATATATGTATACCTTTTCAGTTCTCTCAGTTCTCTCTTGTTTCACCTGTCAAATTTGCTAACAAGCAAACTTACAACTACTTAATAACCCTCTTATGTCTTATAATTTCAAATACCGCTAAGGTCTAATCTAAAAGTATATTTAAATTGTCTCGTGGTGGTTTGATGTTTGATGTTTGATGTTTAATCATGGATTGTTGATAACTGATGAATATCATAATCGGATGTCTGTCAAACCTTTTTGTAATTTGTAAAAAAAACCAAGTAACCTGTGACCTATAACCGTTTAAAGTGATATAGATATATATGTCAAATCTGAAAAACTCTTGACAAAAAAATCCTACTCACTACTTAAAAAGAAGAATTTTTTTTTGAATTGAATTGAATGTTCATACTGAGTCTTTTTAACTTAATAAAATGTAATTTTTGGTTCCTTACATGAATTAATAAATTGTTACAACTTGTAACTTACAACATAAGTAATACATGACACTCACTATACATCTTTTAAATTACTATACTACCTACATCATCATCAACTTCAGGGTTGATCGTTTATTTGGATAATGTGTCAAATCTTATATCCGCCGTGTATTCCATTCATCTCTTTGTCTTTTCTTTTATTCACGCTAAAAACGTCTAGTAACTGTCAAATGTTGACTGTATATATATATATATCTTAGAGTTCCGAACCATCTTTAAGTGGCATTCCACGTTGGCGGGTATCCACAGATCACTGTATATTTTCTATTTTCACTCACTCTTTATCAAACCTATTAAATTTAATACACTATTATGGAGCTTATCATATTTTCACTGTAAGTACTAAATACACTTTATACTCTGTAGGCATCATTTGCAATTTATATTATCAAATAAATTAAATTAAAAAAAAAATAATTTATAAGTTGTAGACGAAAAAATAAGCACCACTTCAATTCTTCGGTTATCTATAACCCACTTTGCTGCTTAATGAAAAAAAATATCTCGATGGCCTATGGCCTTGCCAAAACTCCGCTAAGGCCTGATACTTAATTGTATATATTCTATTCCGACAATAACTGTTGTGATTACCTACCTCGATTGTAAATTTTCGGGCTTTTTCCCTAATAATCCTAATCTCAGTCTTACTATCTTAATCTGAATCTTAATACTTAACACCAAACTATACTTCTAAATGCTTATCTTTTAATCTTTAAAACTTATCTCTAATCATTATTGTTTTCCTTCTTCATAATGCAGCCCTACCATTTTATCATTGCTTCTTTTCCTACATATAGTATATACATATATAGTCAAGATAATATCTTTTCATTGATAACTTTTTATAAATATTCCTTCTTCCCCAGAGATTTTTTTGATTATTGATTTTCTTGTTTTTTTTTTCTCTTTTTTTCTTCTCTCTTTCCTTTTATTTAATTTTCTCCTTAACTAAAAATAAAAAAGATTTCAAGTTTATTATATATATTAATAACTACTTCAATATGTCTGAAATCTCTGGAAAGGTAAGTCCAAAACATACAGGATTTTCTCCAATCACTTCTGCTCAATCAAGAATTCATGAAATTGCAACTGCTGCATCAGGTATTAGAGCAATTGATGCTAAAGTTGCAGGTACAGATGATGAGGGTTTATTAGCTGAAATTGGTTATAAACAAGAATTAAAGAGAAGATTTTCAACTTTTCAAATCTTTGGTATCGCATATTCAATTATGGGTATTTTACCATCAGTTGCTTCTCTTTTAGGTACTGCATTAACTGCCGGTCCAGCTGGTGCTATTTGGTCATGGGTCGTTTCTTCAGCTTTTATTTTAACAATTGGTATTGCAATGTCTGAATTAGCTTCTGCTATACCAACTTCTGGTGGTTTATATTATTGGACTTTTTATTATGCTCCTGAAGGTTGGAGAGTACCTTTATCTTTTGTTATTGGTTTATCAAATACTATGGCTCTTTGTTCAGGTGCTGTCTCTGTCTTTTATGGTAATGCTGAAGAAATCTTAGCAGCTGTTTATTTAACTAAAAATGGTGATTTTGATATTACAGCTGGTAAAACTTATGGTGTCTTTGCAGGTTGTGTTATTACTGGTGCTCTTGTAACTTGTTTATCTTCTAAAAATGTTGCTTTATTACAATCTGTTTCTTCTATATGTCATACTGGCTTATTAGTTTTATTTTTTATTGCTTTACCAATTGGTACTAAAGTTAATAGAGGTGAATTTAATCATAGAGGTTTTATTTTTGGTGAAGTTCAAAATTGGTCTGATTGGCCAATTGGTTGGCAATTTTGTTTATCTTTTATGACAGCTGTTTGGACAATTGGTTCTTTTGATTCTTGTGTTCATATGTCTGAAGAAGCAAAAAATGCATCTTATGGTGTTCCAATTGGTATTTGTTCTTCAATTACAGTATGTGGTTTCTTAGGTTTCTTTATTTTAATTTGTACCGTTGCTTGTATGAATCCAGATGTTGAAGCTGTCTTAGGTACTGATACTGGTTTCCCAATGGCACAAGTCATTTATGATTCTTTAGGAAATCATTGGGCTATTGCATTTATGTCATTAATGGCTGCTTGTCAATGGTTAATGGGTTCTTCATTAGTTACTGCTGCTTCAAGACAAATTTGGGCTTTTGCAAGAGATGATGGTTTACCATTTTGTAATATTGTCAAAGTTGTTAATAAAAAATTAAAAGTTCCAATTAGAGCTGTCATTTTAGCTTGTTTAATATCTTTAGCAATTGGATGTCTTTGTTTAGCAGGTTCTGCAGCTGCAAATGCTTTATTCTCATTAGGTGTTCTTGGTAATTATCTTGCTTGGTGTACTCCTGTCTTCCTTAAACTAACATACGGTAAACATAAATTTACTCCTGGTACTTTTTATCTTGGTCCTGTATTATCTCCAATTGTTGGTTGGATTTGTTGTGCATGGGGTGTTTTTATTATGATTTTAGTTTGTTTCCCAGCTACTAAGGAAGTTGATAAGACTGATATGAACTATTGTATTGTTATTACAGGTGGTGTATGGATATTGTCTATTATCTTCTTCTTTACTTACAAATACAAATATTATCATGGTCCAAAAACTAATTTAAATGATGAAACTATTGAAGAAGATTCAAGTGCTGAAAATGTTCCATACCCATCTGATGAAAAGGTTTAATCAATTAATTACTTCATTTTTATACATTACTTCAGATTTATTTGTTTAGCGTTACCTTTTAATTCTTTCTTTTTATAATTTTTATTTTCTATTTCTTATTTAATAAAAAAAAATTTCGTTTGCAAAGTCAAACATAAACATTTAAAAATTTATCAAAATTAAAATGAAATACAAAAAAAAAAATGTAAAATAAAAATCGTCAAAAAAAAGCCCGATGCGGGGCTCGAACCCGCAGCCTTTTGATTGCTAAGCAATTTAAGAGTCAAACGCTCTACCGATTGAGCTAACCAGGCTTATGTACTTTTAAAAACCCTCATGTTATTTTTAATACTTTTAGTAGGATCACGTGACGTAAAAATACAGTTATAAAATAAAATAAAATTTTTACTTTTGTTGTTTTGTAAACCTTTAATTAAGAAATTTTTATATAATTTATAACATTACTTCTTTTTTTTTTAATTATATGATTACATGATAGTCACGTGACATATGAAACGTAATGAATACATTGAATATAACGAATTTAATCTTTGAGTTTAAAAATTTGAACTTTAGACGGTTCATTTATGAGATATTGGAAGGCTTTAAAGGGCCAGATTAAGTTTATTATTAAGGTATTTTTGCTACAATAACAAAAAAAAAAGGTTTTTTTAGATTTTTATAGTCCTCATTAATGAAAATTGAACAGTAGGTATGAAATATCGAGTTTATATCAACTTACTTTTTTGTATTTATACATCGTTGCCTAACCTCAAGTTACAATTATTCAAAGATCATACTAAATAACTGAACTTATATTTGTAAGAAATAAATAATGACTTCTCTCATAATTTATATTTCAAGATGAGAATAATTATTTTTACTTTTTTGTGTTTTGTTAGTGTATTGTATCTTTAAATTAAGTTGAATCTATTATTTGTAAATATATTTTTATAACCTGTTAATAGCCAATAATGACAATTATATAAAGTTTTCTTAAATTGACATAATATTATATTTATATATTTATAAAACAATAAAATTTAGATTAGATAGATTGTAATTTAATTGCATCACCTTTGTAAATGATTTGTTCAGCTGTCCATGATTGTCCTGGTTTTAATTCATAAAGTTCATGAACATAACCTGGTTCTATACAAACCATTTTATGGAAACCATCTTTTGGTTGGAAATCGGACATACCTGCTGCCTTTTCAGTCCATGGATTCCAAACCACAACATCTGGTAAATTGACTCTTTTAACGTTATGAACAACTTTTCCTAATTCTATTACTTGTAAAATTTTATCAGTAGAAACATTTTTATAGATTCTATCCAATTCGTGATTAAAATCAATTGCTGGAGCTTTTTCTTCATAAGTTTCTTTAAGTAGTTGATCATAACAAGTTTCACCTGGTAAATTGTTAATTAATGTATCTTCAATATCTGAAATTTTAAGATAAGTATGAAATAACCAATTAAATTTCCAAGGTTTTGAATCAACATTTTGAATTTCAATATTTGTTGTTAAATTATCATCATTTAAAGTAATTGTTAAAATAAGTGTAAAATCATTATCACCTTTATCCCATTTTGAATAAATATCAACATTTGCTTGTTCTGGAGATAAAGCAAATTGAACTTGAGGTGGATTTTCTTTTGTTTGACCTAAAAATTCCCAAGTTGAATTACGTGCAAATCCATGTTGTGGTAAATTTTCAAATCCTTGATTTGAAGATTTTCCAAAAACAGGGAATACAAGAGGGATCCCACCTCTAACTGGTTTTGAACCATCTAAAAATGCACCATCTGATAACCAAAGTTGTTCAACATTTGCAACTTTCCAAGAGGTAACGGTGGCACCGTATTTAAGGATAGTTGCAGTAGTTGTTGAGGAAGTATTGGAAGTAAGAACAACTTTATCACCAAAATCTTCAATAGCCATTTTAATCTGTAGAGAATTAGAGAATTAGTGGATTAGTTAGAAGAAACAATTATAAAGAAATGCAAGAAAAAAGATAGATAAATAATCTAACTAGAGACATCGAACGTGTTCAAATCATGTGTGTGGGAGTGGCATATAATCAAATTGTAAATAAAAGAGTGGCGCATTAACATAAAAACCAAATCAGGTCACGTGATACAAAAGGCGCAGCATAATACATAAGTACATTTCCTTATATTAACAATCTTGTTAAAAAAAATACAATATATTGGTCATTAGTTCTTAGTTATTAGTTAATAATATACATAATAAATAATCGATAGTTATCAGTAATCAATTATCAGTTATAAGTTAATTTACATAGTATCATCACAGTCCGGTTTCCGTCTGGAGGGCTTGCAGATCCTGTTCCAGCTGCTGGAGTTCTCCATCCAGTTTACGGAATTGCTGGGTAGATATTGAACAAGTAACACTAGTAGAAGCAGTAGCAGTGGTATCTTCCATGTCTGCTTGAAGCTGTTCTAGCTGAGCCATTTTGCTTTCAATGGCGTCAAGCATTTGTTCCATTCGAGAAGCAGCAGCTTCTGCCTTTGTGAGCTGAAGATAGGTATCTCTTACTCCGTTTGCAGCAGTGGAGGCAGTAAAGTCTTCCTCTATAGGCATGATCATGCAGTGTTTGTTGTTGATGTTATTTTAGTGATAGTGGTAGTGGCAGTAGTAGTAAGGTGGAAAAAACAGCAAGAGAAGGCGTTACTTAAAACTTACAACTTACAACTTGTTGGACCTACCTGAGCGAAGACAAAATCAAAAATCAAAACCAAAAAAGAGACACACAGAAAGGAAACGTGGCGAAGAAACAAGACGTAGACATAGACAGACACGTCTTGTATTGTCTTTTCTTTTCTTTACCTTGGTAATCACTACATCCCAATACCTCCACATCACAATACATCACATCATAAAATGGCTGGTTGGAACATTGCGAGATTGGTAGCTGTCCTCTTTTCCCTCTTGACTTTATGTTGTGCTCAGATTCTCAACACTTTGGTGCTGTACGATTCTGATGAAGATCTTACAACATATTCTCACCTCATAGAGACTTTACATGACAATAGACTTTCTACAGACTTTCACAAAGTAGGTGTAGATGAAGAAACTCAAATTATTGATATCAACAATAAAATCCTTTATTCAAATATCCTTATTCTTCCGAATAGAGCCAAAAAATTGTCTGTAAATATCGATCATGATACTCTTTTGACTTATGCTAACAATGGTGGTAATTTATTGCTTATAAGTGAAGACTTAGGTACTCAATTGGATACATCTATTTTCTTAAATCAATTGGGTATATATCCTTCTCCAAAAGGTTACACATTTAATGATTTCCATAGTGAAGAATCTATCGATTCTTTTAAACCAGAATTCTTGAATAAATATATTATTGATGATAATACCAACAATGAAATTTCTACTATTTCTTTTGCTAATTCTGCTGTTGCGTTGATTTCTAATTCTGAATATCTTATTCCTCTTTTAAGAACAAGTAGAACTTCATCATCTAAAAATGAAGATGATTTAATCTGGCATTCTGGTAATCAAGGTTATTTATCAGTAGCATTCCAAGGATTAAATAATGGTAGGGTACTTTGGTTAGGTTCTCCAGCTTCATTGAAAAATGATTCTTTGAATAAAAAATTTGTTAATGATATCATTCAATGGACTTTCCAACTAAAATCTGTTATTAAGGCTACATTCTCAACCAATAAAAGAGTTGATTCTTTAGATCCTTCAATTGAATTACCATTTGTTGATGCCGATGATTATTACAAAATTAAAGATACTACATATTATGAAATTGGTTTATCCAAATATGAATTTGAAAATGATAAATGGGTTCCTTTTACTTTAGATGATGAATCTGATCATATTCAATTGGAATTTATTATGTTAGATCCTTATTATCGTTTGAATTTAAATCATACTGCAAGTACTGAAAATGAAGCCATTTATTCTGCTCTTTTCAAAATCCCAGATCAACATGGTATGTTTACATTCTCTGTTGATTACAAACGTCCTGGTCTTTCATATGTTACCGTTGAAGAAGTTGTTCCAATTAGACATTTAGCTAATGATGAATATGCTAGATCATGGGAAATTCCAAATTCCAAAGTTTATATGGCTGGTTATGGTGTTGTTGTTGCTGCTTGGCTCTTTTTCGTCATCTTGTTTATTTTTTCTGGTAAAAAGAATATTGATTCTTCGAAAAAGAACAACTGATATATATATATAAAATATTAAAAGCTTAAATTACATACTTTTTTGACCTATCGTTATACATACATTGTATATAATAATATATAGTAATGAACAAACACAAATCTGCCATAGATTATCTAGAACGGACAACTTTAACGTTATTTTTCATTCTCCAGTCGTCAAATTCCTTTTTCACTTCTTCAGCTTCTTTACCAAGTTTTTCTTTAAGTTGGTTTAATCCTTTGATAGTTTCTTCTAATTTGATATATGCATCGCCTGCGTTTGTTTCAACAAGAGCCCCTGAACTAGAATTATTCTCTTTGTTAGCAACAACTCCATTATCTCCATTACTGATCAGCCTCCATGCCTTTCTGTCCGTTGGAACACTTTTCAACGTTTCTGCGACAATTTCATGTTCGTAAAGCTGACTCTCTATTGAAACCACATTTTCTTGCAACTGTTGCAACGTCTGTTGATATTCGTCATATTGGGCTTGAAAAGAGGACATTTTTATCTTGTTTTGTTTATCCAACTATTTATCTATATATACAGGTTGGTTTATATTATTAAATACAGGTATGTTGGATGCTATATACTATATGTTGTATGTTCTACACTGCGTGAGAACATCTCCCACAAAGAGCGTTTTCTTTCTCAGCAGCGTGTTTCCAACAGCGAGGACATTTGTGGGCACGTGACCCCACCACGGACAAAGACACTCCACAAGGTTGTTTCTCCTGGACATGGAATGGAGATACAACAGTTTCTTGGGATACAGACACCCCACGTAGAATACCAGACACAACAAAGAGATCTTCCAGTTCTTCATCACTGTATTTCTCCAAAACTGAAGAAGAAGAAGATGAATCATTATTGATAATAACACAGCATTCCAAAGGACTACGGATATGTTTCTCCAATCTTAATTTACTAATCATACCATTTACAGAATCTTTCATGCTTAATAATTCTGTAAATTCATTCTCCAAATCCGTATTAATACGAATAAATCTATCATTCTTATACCATCCCTTTTGGAATGCAGATTGTGTATCTCCACTGATATTCTTAGAAACATTATTCCATACTTCTTGTGTAATGATTGGAGTTATTGGACTTAAAATTGAAATCAAACATTTTAAAATTTCTTCAAATACAATCAAAGTAGATATTCTCTTTTTAGAATTCATTTTATCTGTATACAATGAATCCTTTCTGATATCAAAATAAATTGATGATAAATCAACATTGATAAAATGATTAAGACTTTTAATAACTTTGAAATAATTATGTTCTTCATAATCTTTAAGACATTCTGAATTTAATCTAGAAAGTTTACTTAAAATAAATTGATCTAATCTATTCAATTCTTCATATTTTAAACTTTGACTTGCTTCGAATCCATTCAAATTACCAAGTAAAAATTTAAATGTAAACCTAATCTTCTTTAAGTTATCACCAACATGTTTTAAAATAGTTGGACCTACACTAATATCATTAGTATAATCACTTTGTGCAACCCATAATCTTAAACCATCAATACCAATTTTTGGAATACCGTTAGTCTTGTTACCATATAAAATATCCATTGGTGAAATGGTATTACCTAAACTTTTAGACATTTTTTCTCCCTTTTCATCAAGAGTGAAACCATGTGTAACAATATTTTTATATGGCATCATAACCTTTTTATTCTTTAAATTATCTTCAATTTCACTACCAATTTTATTCAAAACACTACTTTGAAACCAACCACGATGTTGATCTGATCCCTCAAGATAAACATCAGCTAAATATCCTCTTTTATTGGCTTGTTCTAATAACCCTTCACCAATAAGATATTTTTCAATAGTTTTCCAACTACTACCACTATCAAACCAAACATCCATAGTATCGGTACCTAATATATAATCTTTTGCTAAGCTTTGATATTCTTTTGGCATCCATTTAGAAATATCAGATTGATCTAAGTTTCCTTGTGAATCTTCAACTTGTTTAAACCATCCTTCAATACCTTCTTGCTCAATAACTTCAATAATCTTACCAATAACAATATCATCTAATAATACTTCACCAGTAATTTTATGATATAAAACAGGAATTGGAACACCCCAATTACGTTGTCTTGAAATACACCATTCATTTCTAGTTCTAATAAAAGATGTTAATCTATTAATACCTCTTTCAGGATAAAAATTGACTTGATTTTTTAATGCTTCAATTGTAATATCTTTAATTTTACTAACATCAATAAACCATTGAGGAGTTGCACGAATAATAATTGGTTTTTTAGATCTCCAATCATATGGATAAGAATGAATATAATTCTCATCAAGATGAATCAAGATACCTAGATTCTTAATCTTTTCAATCATCTTGGTATTACCTTCACTTAAAACTTTCAATCCAACAAAATCTTTCAATTCTTTTTCAATTTCATCAGTATATTTACCAAATTTATCAACTGGAGAATATGGTTTAATTCCATTTTTTAAACAAACTAAATAATCATCTTGACCATGACCAGGTGCAGTATGCACCAAACCAGTACCTGCATTGTTAGTAACATGTGAACCATGTAAAAATGGATATACTTTGTTATTATTTAAAATAATAGATTTATATTTACAATCTAATAATTTAGAACCTTTGAATATAATATTAGATTTTTCAAAATTAAAAATTTTTTCTAAACTTGAAATTAATTCAGTAGATACAATTAAATTACCAAATTGAGAATTAGAAATAACAGTATAATCAAAATCTTCGTTAATTGAAATTGCTAAATTTGATGCTAATGTCCATGGAGTTGAAGTCCAAATTAATGCAGAAATACCATTTTTTACAATTTCACTACCCAATTCTTTCTTTAATTCATTACTTAATTCAACAATTGGAAATTTAACATATGCTGCCTTAGATTGATGTTGTTGATTATATTCAAGTTCACCTTCAGCTAATGCAGTTGCATTTTCACAACCCCAATATACAGGTTTTTCTTGTCTATGTACCAATCCATTATCAAAAAATTTCTTAAAGATACGTAATTGATCAATAACGTAACTTTTATGTAATGTCATATATGGATGTTGGAAATCACCCATAATGCCCATTTCTTGAAATTCTGCAGATTGACTTTTTTGTGTATTAGATGCATGTTCTGAAGATAATCTGACAATATCAGTTGGTGATAATCTAGTATGTTTTAATTTATGTAATTCATCTTTGATTTCATTAACTTTTATTTCATCATTAGAGAATTTCTTTAAATCTTTCTTCAATTTTTTTTCAATTTCTTTACGTTCTTTACTTAGTTTTTCTAAAGTTTTCAATTCAATAGGTAAGCCATGACAATCCCAACCTGGAACATAATGAACTTTTTTTCCTAACATCAATTCATATCTATTAATAATATCTTTTAAAATCTTATTAAGTGAATGTCCAATATGTAAATTACCATTGGCATATGGAGGACCATCATGAAAGATAAATAAATTATCAATGTTATTATCTTTTAATGGTCTAGAAATATTCCATTCGTATAATTTTTCCATAATTTGAGGTTTTAACTTAGAATCAATTAATTTTTGATCAGATCTGCTACCAAATGATGTATTTGGAAGGAAAACAGTATTTGCATATTTGTGTGATTGATCATTTGAATCTGATGTAGTTTGAGATGCATTTCTTGAAAATTGAAGTCTATTTTGAAATGGGATAGTTCGTAAAAACGATGCTTGCGACCTTCTTGACAATCTCAACATGATGAATATCTTATGGATATGGGATCCAGTCGTTTTAATGATGAGAACAAGTTGACAAATATGTATAAGTTAGTATTTTATACACGTCTAGTTAAAAGGTCTTCGAGAGTTATTATTTGTTGTTATGTGATTTGTGATTTTCCATTTTTCACTGCGTCTGCAGAGAAATACGCAATAGAAGAAGAAGAGAAGGGAAGACTATATACACACTACTTATTTAGATAGTTGATTGCTCTTTTCTGCTATTGATAATATACTTATATTTATATACATCGTAACTTAGCCCATTCAAGCAAACAACTACAATTTGAATACATGAGTGGGTCAGATAACCATTCTGTTCATAGTTACAATCCTTTAACATCAATCCCCATTCAAAGAAGAGAAAATCATTCCCGAAGAGGATCTATCTTGGATACTGGAGGTGTAAGTTCAATTAATAATTTTGCATCTTCATTACAGAGATCTGTAAATTTTCTGGCCAAATCTTTTGATTCTCAAACTATAGGGAATGATATTTTAGAAGAAGGACAAATTTCACAATCTCCATTACTTATTTCACATGATGATTTAAATACAGTTTTACTAGATGAAGAATTATTAAATCATACAAGTCAAGCGGAAAGAGAGACAGAGAGAGGAAGAGAAACAGAAAGAGAAATAGGTATAGGAAGAGGAACTAATTTTAACATTAAAAGATATGGAAGTATTGTTGAAGATGGAGAAGAAATTATTAGAGTGATGAAATCTAACGACACAGAAATAATTAAGGTTGTATCATTAAAATCAACTCCAATACAAACGATCTTCAATTCTATCAATGTATTAATTGGACTTGGCATTTTATCAATTCCACTAGCATTACATCTTTCTGGATGGATTTTAGGTGTAATTTGTATTACATTTGCAGCAATGACAACACAACAAACATCAATATTATTAGGTAAAATTTTGAATAGACATCCACAACTGAAAACTTATCAAGATATTGGAGTTTTTTGCTTTGGTGATAAAATTGGTACTATTATTTTGTTAACTTTTACATTAGATTTAATTGGTGCTGGTATTTCTATGATTCTTCTTTTTGCAGATTCTTTTAATGCATTATCTCCACAAATATTTTCAAAATTTGAACTTAAACTTGCAATTACAATATTATTAATGTTTTTAAATTTTCTTCCATTAAGATTACTTTCATTTTTATCATTAACAGGTATTATTTGTACTACAGCTACATGTTTAACAATTGCAATATGTGGATTTATTAAGATTGATAATCCAGGTTCATTATTACATCCAATGCCTACAAATCTTTTTCCTAAATCAACTTTTGACTTTTTTTTTGCATTAGGTCTTTATCTTGCACCATGGGGTGGTCATGCTACATTTCCTGAAATATATAAAGATCAATTATATCCTGAAACTTATTCTAGAAGTATGAAATTTTCATTTTCATTTTCTTATATGATTGATTTAATTACTGGTGTTCTTGGATTTTTAATGTTTGGAGAAATTGTCGATGATGAAATTACTAAGAATATAATTACAACTAAAGGATATCCTAGATGGATATCTACTATAATTGTTGTTCTTATGGGAATTCTACCTATTTCTAAACTACCACTTATAAGTAGACCATTATTAACAATTCTTGATAGAAAATTTGGAGGTATTAATATTAATAGTTTCCAAAAAATAGTTAATAGATTTGCACTAAGCTTTCTCTTTTTAATGTGCTCTATTTTTTTAACAAATTTTGGAAAGGTAATGTCTTTACTGGGTAGTCTGATTTGCTTTACTGTTTGTATTACCCTTCCAGGATTGTATTATTTGCAAGTGTTTAAGGGAGAACTTTCTTTTAGAGAGCAACTTTTGTGGCGCATTTTGGTGGCGGTGGGAGTGGCGGGTGCAATACTTGGAACGGTGGCGGTGCTTTTAAAATGATTCTTTTTCCTTTTCTTTCTTATTTATTATGTACGTATTTGTGTATTTGCTACTGCTTTTTTGCTTCTTTCCATCTTTTTGTACATTTGTACATTTTATTAGTTTCTATAGACACAAGATTAATATTGTTGATATTGATATTGATATTGATATATGTTACTTGTTATCAATGAAGATGCTGGATTGGCAGCAGTTTGGCTATTAGCTACACTTAACGGAGATGGTGAGAAGGCTCAGATAAAATTTCGGAGTTTAAATAATTATAGTAAAAGAAATTTGAATAATAATATTAAGAATAAAAAATCAATTGAAAAGATTGATATAGTTAAAACATGTAATTCTATTATTAATGTAAGTAATAAAGTTTCATTAAGAAGTACTTCAAATTTAATGTTTGGTACAGTATTAGCATATAAAAATAAATGTATACAAAATTGGAAAGATGTTAATAGTTGTAGAATTTTAATTCAAAGATTAAATAAAGTTATTCAAAGTAATGATAGGAAATCTAGTAAAACAATTATGAATAATATTGAAGATGATCAATCTAAGAAAAGTAAGATTCATTTATTTAAAGATGATCCAAATTTTGATATTTCTCAAGGTTTGATAACTGATTACGAAGGTATTGAGAATAATAATAATAATAATAATAATAATAATAGTATTGATGCAGATTGGACTTTAAATTTTGGTTTTGAAGTTGAAAAAGAAGAAGAAGAAGAAGATGAAGATGAAGAAAAAAAATTAAAGGATAACAAGAGGAATGTTTCAGGTAAACTTGAAGAAGATGAAGTCTTAACTAACACACAGAATGAAAAATGGGGAGATTTAGAGTTTGAATTTGATGAAAATGGTGATTTTATTAACAATGAAGTAGCTAAGTTTGCATCAGAGGATGAAAAAGATGAAGATATTCAAAAAAGTTTAATGGAAGGATTTATTGATAATGATGATTATCATGTTGGTGGTGAAGAACTTTATGCTAATGCATTTGAAAATGATTTTAATAATATTGATCATTTGAATGAAACAGTTCAACCAACTGAAGATGTTATTAAAGAAAGTGTAATTGCTGAAAATGAAGTTGAAGGAGAAAAAATAAATGGAATTACACGTAAAAGAAAAGCTGATATTCAAAATAAAAGAACCAGTAAAAGATTAATTGTTGATAATGATGTTTGTTTTAGTGTTTCATTTATTAAAAATATACGTGATGGTTATCTTTTACATGAACAAAATCAAAGAATTAAAATATTTGGTGGAATTAAATATTCTATTCAAAGTATGATGATTGAAAAATTTAGTGATTTAGATAAATATTATAGAGGAAATTTTTCTAATTTACGTGGAGATTTAAAAATAGCCAATGAAAATTTTGGAAAAGATGTTTTTCAACAAGAACAAGAACATCCAAATTTTGAAGGTTATGAAGAATATTTAGATGATGCAGGAAATCAACTAGAAGTTGGAAAATTTGAAGATTTAGAGATTGAGATTGGTCGTCAAAGACAACACTCAAGATCATCATCGATTTCATCAATTGAAGAAGCTAGGCGTGTTAATAATGATAATAGACATAGTAGTTCATTTCATTTTGATTTTAATGATAATGATAATAATGAAAATACTGATAAATATGATGAAAATATGGATATGGCATTATTGGATATTTCAATAGATGATTATCAAAATAAAAGATCATTTTTTGAAAAAGATATTTATGCTAATTCTGAAGAAGCTGAAGAAGGAGAGGAAGGAGAAGAAGATGAAGGTAAAGAAGGGGAGATAAGAATGGCATATGTTGAGAAGTTTTACAAAGAAATTACGAATAAGGATAGTAGAATTATTTTATTCAGTGAATTAGCATCTCCTGAAAAATGTACAAAACGAGAAGCATCTATGAAGTTTATGAATGTATTGCAATTAACGACATGGAACAGGATTAATGTTTATCAAAGTGGTGCTAGAAGTGATATTGAAATAAGTGTTATTTGAGAAATTATTTTATTTTATTATGTGAATGAGTGAGTCGCGTTTGGGTTTTGAATTTTGAAGTTGGCGACTGCAAACTGAAAAGTTTGTTGTTTTATAATTTGTTTTGTTTTGTTTTGTTTTGAATTATCTAAATCTAAATCTAAATCTATATATAGATAAGAATATTGGTAATAGAAATGAATACTAGTGATATAATTGAACCAGAGAAATGGACATGTTCAGCCAATGAAGTATTACATATTTCAATTGCTGAACCAAGTAAAGCAATTAGCTTTTTACCAAAATTTACATATCCAATATTTGGAGATTCTGAACAAATATTTGGATATCAAGATTTAAGAATTGATTTAGCATTTGATTGTCTTTCAATGAAACCATTATTAACATATAAATATAGTAAAAAATTAAGTAAAGATATTAAATCAATTGAAGAAATTTTTGAAAATTTTTTACCAAGGGGGGATTATATTTTAAAAGATGAGAATGAATGGATTGATTGTATTGCAAATGAAAAATTTGAATTAAATGATGAAAATATAATTTATTCATATGAAAGGAAAATTGAAGATAAAATTAAAAAATTTGATATTTATAAATTTCAATTAAATTTTGAAGAAATTGGTAAAACACTTTTATTAAGGATTCAAATTTTAGTATTATTTTTTATTGAAGCTGGATCATATATTAATATTAATGATAAAGGTTGGGAAATTTATTTAATTTATGATAGAAATGAAATTGAAAATAAAAAGATATTTATTGGATTTTGTACATGTTATAAATTTTGGAAATTTGAAGAATTTGAAAAATATGATTCAATTAAAGATTTTGATAATGAAATTAAATTTAGAAGTAGATTATCACAAATTATTATATTACCACCATTTCAAGGTAATGGACATGGTAAAGAGATTTATAAATGTATAACTGAAGAATGGATTAAAGATAAAAGATGTGAAGAGATTACCATTGAAGATCCAAATGAAGAATTTGATGAATTAAGGGATAAGATTGATTTAGAAAGATTTATTGAAAGTGGATTAATTAAAGAAATTAAAGAAATACCAATTAATTTTATTAAAAGGAAAGAATTAAGAAAGAAATTAAAATTAACTAAAAGACAATTTAATCGTATATTAGAAATGGGATTATATTATTATTTATTAGTTAATAAGAATAAAGAACAAGGTAATAAAGAAGAAGAATATAGTATTAAGAATTTCCAAGGTGAGAAAAGTATCAGATTAATGATCAAGAAAAGGATTTATGAAAGCAATAAGGAAGGTCTTGAAAGTATTGGTGATAAAGAGATTGTGAAAAGTAAATTGCAAGAAGTGTACTTGAGGGTTGCACGTGACCACCGCACGAAGGCCGAAGAGGCGGTGCAGGCGCGTGGCGGTGCATGAGCCGGCAGGCAGGCCGGGTAACTTTGTGTGCGGCCGGGGGGCCATGGCGGCGGGATGGCGGCGGGGGCGGTGCTTGCCTAATCGGGAAAGGTTCTGCTGCCTCTTTGGGAAGAAAGATAGACAACGCATGTGTAGCAACAGAGTGGGTGTTACTCGTTACTCGTTACTCGTTACTCTCCACTATCCCTTTAAAACCTGTCTTGTCTGGTCTGGTAATACCTGTTCTTCCTTCCATACACCCCTTCTTCCTTTCTTTGCTTCTTTCCTGTATTTACTTATCTATATCTTTTTATATCTTAATACAACACACACGTATATACACACAAATCATGCATAGAACATATTCTATGAGATCTGCCAGAGCTCCAACTGCTGCTCAATTGGCAACTCCTCCACCTCCAACTTCTTCAACAAAGGGTAAATTCTTTGGATCAAGTTCAATTGCTGATGCTTTCAGAAAACAAGCTGCAGGTTCTTTTGGTCCTGAAATGTCTAGAAAATTATCTCAATTGATTAAAATTGAAAAATCTTTAGAAAGATCACTTGAATCAATTTCAAATGAACGTAAATTAGTTGCAAAACAATTATCAATTTGGGGTGCTGATAATGATGATGATGTATCTGATGTTACTGATAAAATTGGTGTTCTTTTATATGAAATTGGTGAATTAGAAGATCAATTTATTGATAAATATGATTTATATAGAATTACTTTAAAATCAGTTAGAAATATTGAAGGTTCTGTTCAACCATCAAGAGATCGTAAAATTAAAATTACTGATGAAATTGCTCAATTAAAATATAAAGATCCTCAATCTCCAAAAATTTCTGTTTTAGAACAAGAATTAGTTAGAGCAGAAGCTGAATCTTTAGTTGCTGAAGCTCAATTATCAAATATTACAAGAGAAAAATTAAAAGCTGCTTTTAATTATCAATTTGATTCTTTAAGAGAATTAAGTGAAAAAATGGCTCTTATTGCTGGTTACGGTAAGGCTTTATTAGAATTATTAGATGATTCTCCAGTCACACCTGGTGAAACTAGACCAGCTTATGATGGTTATGAAGCTTCAAAGCAAATTATTATTGATTGTGAAAATTCTTTAAGTGCTTGGACTTTAGATAATTCTTATTTAAAGGAACCTTTATTATCAATACATCAAGGTATTGAAGATGTTTATACTGTTCCAGAAGGTATTGTTGAAGGTGAAGGTGAAGAACATGAAGCAGCTGAACAAGAATGGGCTGAACATGATAATGAAGAAGTTGCCGCTTAATCTGGTTGTTAAAATTTTAATTTAATTTGATTTAATTTTATTATTATTATTATCATTACTATTATATTACTTTTGATTCATTTTATCTTTATTTGGCCACAGTTCTCTTTTTCATTTTCTTTTTATGCTTATTCATTTATTTTATTTACTCTTTTATTTTTATTATTGTACTATTAAAAGAAAAAAACTAGTATCTCATTTTTAATTATTATTATAATTTATTATTAATTCAGTTAAATAGTCTCTTTTTTACTTCACTCTACATTTATGTATGTACCTCGTTAGTTATTTTCAATTTTTTACTATACAATTATTATCAGTAATATATTGAACGACCGTATAAAATTTTTATAAATATAAATAATTAAAGATTCTAAGTTAGGTTTTTCTTGACTTTAATGACGAAGAAGATATTGGAGATGTTTCAGTAGTTGTACTTTTACCCTTTGATTTAATATTATTATTATTATTATTATTATTATTATTATCTTCATTTTCAGGATCTACATATCCCATTTTATGTAATTTTTTATTTTCTTCGGGAGATCTACCATTAAGACTGCTAGTTTTATCTAAATAAACATAGATACAAAAGCATAAAACAAATGCAAATAAAAATTTAAGTAATAATGCTTCAATAATACCTAATTTATTTGGATCTTCAGATGGACCTTTTAAAAGTTCATCTGAGATAAGTTTTAATTGTGATAATGGATTGAACATGGATGTATGTGTAGATGTGTGTTCGAAATATAAATGTCTATATATGTAGTAATGTATCAGAAGGAAAGCAGTAAAAGCAGTACTGGATAAGAGATAGAAGCAGTAATGTAAAGGATAAGATAAGAAGGTTGAATTTTCAACGTTGAAATTTTAGAGGAGATTGCGCTGGCATTTCTCTCCTAATGTGGGCAAAACACGAGAGAACAAACATAGATAGATCTACAGATGCAGCTACAAAGACAGATGTTGATACAAAGACAAGTACAATTATAGCATACTATGCAGAATCTTAAGAGACCAACAAGACTGTTGGTACTCTCTTTAGGAAATCCCAAAGAATATGATGGAACTCGTCATTCAGTTGGTCATTACATACTTTCAAAATTAATTTTAAGATATAATTGTCAAAATGAAAGAGTAGGAAGATTTGAATCATATGTTAAACGTGATTTCCACGGATGTGATATATGGTTTTATAGAGTACCTGGATTTATGAATTTATCAGGAAAAGGTGTTACTCCATTTTATGATTCATTTCTTAAATTACCATCTAATAATAATTCTACTGATAATCCTATTGATAATTCTATTGATAATTCTGATAATTTAACTTCAATTGTTATATTATTTGATGAATTAGATGTTGAATTAGGTGATGTAAAAATTAGGAAAAAAAATTCATCTCATAGAGGACATAATGGTTTAAGAAGTATACAACAACAATCTAAAATTATTAAAGAATATACTGGTATTCAAATTGGTATTGGAAGAAATTATCAAGGTGATAAAAATACACCCGGTGTTGTCGCTAATTATGTTTTAAGTAAATTCACAGATTTAGAAAAGAAAATTTTAGATGATCAAGTTGTTGGTAAAGTTCAAGATATTATTGAAAATATATGTGAAAAGGGGAAATATATTAATGATAGAATAAAATAAAAATAATTAAATGATATAATAAATAATAAATACTATTATTTTTACACATGTACATAATATAAATTATTTTAAATAAATAAATAAACAAATAAATAAATTAATAAATAAAGAAATAAATAAATAATTGATTAATTAATATAGAATGGAATCAATATGATTTTTAACATTTGAAACATAAGTTAAATAATCTTCCCTTTTCACTGCTCTATGAGATGTAAAATTAATACAAATACCTGCTTCAGATGATGAAATAAAATGTAATCCAAAACATGCATCTACCATTGGTTGATCAAAATAAATTTTGTTTATATCTTTTGAATTTAAAACTCCTAAATTTGACATAACTAATGTTGTTTTCGGTTTTGAATTTCTATCGTATAATTGTTGTAATGATTCATCAATTAATAAAGGATTTTTAAGAGCTTTAAATTCGAAAACTTCAAAATCATCCATTGCATGTGATACATTTAAATTTAATTTTGATTGAAAATAATTTGAAATTTCCTTTATTGAATCATTTAAAATTTTTATTGGATCATCTAAATGAAAATATTTACCAAAAAATTGACCAAATTGAATTAAATTTGTATCAATATTTGGATTAATTTTTAAAACTTTTGGCCTTGTATTAATTGGAATCATTGTTTTAAATGTTGTATTTTCTAATTTAATTGATGAAAGTGAAATAATCGATTTTGCAGCAATTGCATATAATAATGCAGTTAATTTTGTATTATTTGAACGTGCAATTTCAATTAATTTTAATGAATCTTTTGATGATATATTATAAAAAGTATTATTATGAATAGGTAATGGAGTATTCATTAATGATTGATCAAATGGTGGAAGAGTTGTTATACTTAAATCTGAAATACTTGGTTTTGTCTCATTATTAAAACCTAATAAAATTGTTGGATCAGGATATTCTTTAAATTTTTTAGTATCAACAATTAATGAATTAATTGTTGATGATTCGTGTAATGAATTTGCAAAAATATAGTGGAAATTCTTTGCAGCTGTACCATCAAAAAATGTATGATCCATTAAAAAGAATAATGTATTAGATTCTTTTAAAAACGCAATTTTCCAAAGTGGTTTCATATCCTGATAATGGAAAAGTCTTGAATTATTATATTTATTAATTATTGATTGAATTGTTTTATCCTTATCATTATTAGTACCTTCATATATATCTATAATATCTGTAGTAGAAAGATCCCATGAAGGTAAATAAGAACATTTTGGTAATACACCTTTAATTTTATTATCTATATGTAAAGAGAATTGTGGATACTTATTGCAGAGAATTGAAAGATTTTTTAAAATCAAATCTTTCGAGAGTGTTATATTTTGATAATCTGCAGCTACCACGTAATTGAAATAAACTGCATGTTCAGTTCTGGAAACAACAGAAGACTCGTAGACAGATAAGTTTCTCATCGATAGTGGAATATGCATATATATATAGATTAATGAAGAGAAAAACGAAGAAGAAAAAAGAAAGACGAAGAAGTAAGAATTGTTAAGATCAGTCATAAACAGATATATATATACATGATTAGTCAAATCACGATTCGGCCGAGGAAGTTAACGGTTTGTCTTTCTCCGAAATATATATACATATATACATCAAGATTAACAGGGATAGTAAATTATATATATATATAATTACTTTAGTGTAGATCCAGTCTATAGAGTGATTGGGATGATATACAATAGTTACAAAGAAGGAAATATACACATCTATACATACATATAGTTAAAATTCAATTCAACGACTTTAAATAATCGTATATAAAAATTTAACAGAATTTCCAACGATTACCACACTTTTCACAAGTACAAAAAGTAGTTAAAGGTTCATCAGCAGATCTTGTTTGCATTTGATAATAAGAAACTTCTCTCTTTTTACATTTACCACAAACAAATCTGTCAGTAACAGCTCTCTTTTCAACGGCACCTTGAGCATCAAATAAATTTTTCTGATGTAAACTTTCTAATTCTTTCTTAAGAGATTCAGGAGCCAATTCCTGACTAGTCATATTAATCAATTTAGAAGGTAAAATAGTACCATCTAAGATATTATCACGTAATTGTTGATTATTTTTATTCTTTATATTAAGTATAAGAGAACGTAATTTATTTCTATATGAATCATTAATTTGATCTTTATTTTGAGAAAAGATTGCAGATTCAATATCAACACAAGTTTTCAAAATTGAATCAGAAGGTAAACTTGTCATTATTGCAACCGCTGTATATAAAGCCGATATGGATCTATTTCTTGTTGTGTCTGTATAAGTTTCAATTTTTAGTCCATCAGTAAGGGCAGTTCTGGGTCCTTTCTTAGTAAGTATTGCTGATGCAATCTCTGATTCAGATTTAATTGCTTTTGCATTTGTATTTGTAGTGTTCGCTGTCGTCATCGTCGTCGTCGTCGTTGTTGTTGTTGGTGTTGCTGCTGCTGTTGTTGGTTCAACTGTATTAGATTCATCTTTAATTGAGGATGGTTTAGTCTTTCTCTTTTTATCAGCAGATACTTGGTCTTTCCATTTTTTGATAATTTTCTTGACAAGATTTGATACATGAGTATCATCATAAGTTCTTAATTTATTGACATGAACACCAACCTTTGTTTCTCGTAATAGACTCTCTGTTGCGACGATTCCAGTTTCTAGCTGTTGCAGGATATCTCTGAGTGTGGGAGTGTCGTGGCTTGCCCTGGCCTTGTCAAGGTTGGCCACGGCTGTCTTTATATCGGGGATGTTCATTGGCAGCAGTGGGGTGTATTGGAATCAGCAATCAAGTGTCAAGTATCAAATACCCACCCAACTTCGACAAACCCCCTAACAACAACAACTCCAACAACAACAACAACAACAACAACAACAACTCCAACGCAGTGTGAAAGTGAGTGAAAACCAAACAACTCAAAACTCAAATTTCAACGCAGTGAAAATTCAACGCAGTGAAAATTTTTTCTTTTTTTTCTTTTTTTCTTTTTTTTCTTTTTCTCTTTTTTTGCACACAAAATTTTTTTCAGACCTTTTTCAGGCTTTTTCCAACACAAACTGCTTTTTCCTCTGTTTTCACCTTTCATCCAGAGCCACACACCCCACATTCCACACCCTACACCACGGTACTAGAGAAATAGAAGAGAAATAGAAGAGAAATAGAAGAGAAATAGAAGAGAAATAGAGAGAGAAAGAGAGAGTACAACTGGAAACATATAATAAACAATATTTATAAATTATATAAATCATTCACTACAACTCTTATTGCTTGTTCAGTATCAATCAAAATCAATTAAAATAAATAAAGTAAACAAATTATCCAATGTCAAATTCATCTTGTGTGCTTTATGTTGGTGCTATACCTTATAACTGGGATGTTGAAGTTATAAAATCAGTCGTTTGTGGATCAGGTCCAATTGTTGATGTACGATGCATGATGGATAATGCTTCAAAAAATAAAGGTTTTTGCTTTGTTGAATATTTATCTCCTCTGGATGCACTCAATGCACTTACAATACTTTCAAAATTAAAAATTGAAGGTCGTAAAAAACTTAGAATTGAATTATCAAAAGAAGGTTTAAGAAATTCAGTTCATTTAAATAAACCAGTTCTTAAATTAAATAGATTATTGTTACCTGCTAATGTATTATTACCTCAAGAAATGAAAGAAAATACTTCAGGTTTAGGACTTGAAGATTCTGATAATGTTATTAATAAAAATACCATTTCAATGCATGATCAAGATATGGAATTAGATGATGATATTCGTCAACTCAAAAAATCAATTTTAAATAATTCAGATATAAGAACAATGGTAAGTCAGATGTTGGCAAATGGTATGGACTTACATCAAATCGCTTCACTTATAACGCAGTTCAACGCTAAGAACGACGCTAACTCTACTAATAACAATAATAACAATAACAATAATTCTAATAGATCTAACTCCAATTCCAATAATAATAACAATGTTAATACTAATAATAATAATAACAACAACAACAACAACAGTAACAATCTTTCTAATAATTCTGCTATTAACCCTAATAAAAATCAGATAAACTCAATGGGTAATCTTAACAATATGAACATAAACCAAATGAACATGAATCCAATGATGAACATGACTGGAATGAATAATTCAATGAGTATGAATCCATTGATGAATATGAATGGTGGATTGAACATGGGTATGAACAATATAGGTATGACTAATATGAATATGAATATGAATAATATTAACAACATGAATAACATGAGCAACCTTAATATGAATAACTTCAATGGGAAACCTAATAATAATAATATTGGAGTGAAATCTAGATTACTTAACTCGTCTAACTTTTTACCTACACCATCTCCATCTATTCAAGCTACATTACAAGGAAATAATATAAGTAACACAAACATAAACAAGCAAACTATAAATGATCCTGTGTCTAAAACTTTATCAACTATTCCACCTGGTGTTTTGGTTGAATTGCTTGCAAAGCTTAAGTTGATTTTATCTACTCCTCAACCTTCTGCTAATACATATGCTGATGCGGCTGCTATTCTTAACGAAAATCCGAAACTTGCAGTTGCTGCTGCTCAAGCTCTTCTATTAATGGGTATTATAGATTTAGATGTCATTTCCCAAGCTAATAATATACCAAATGGAAACTCTAATACTATATCACCTCAATCGCAACCACAACCACAACAACAACCACAACAACAACCACAACATCAGCTGCCACAATCAATACCAGCTGCATTATCACCAGCGGTAGTAGCATTACCAGCAGCAGCAGCTGCTGCTCAACAACAACAACAGCAACCCCTTGTTAATAATCTCAATAGTTCAGAGAACACTGCGAACCAACCGCTTTCGACTAATTCCAACACCCCACCTATAGTTGGTAACATACCACCAGAATGGTTATCTCTTCCACAACATACTGTTGCTAAACTATTGCAACTTAATAATAACGAAGCAAACTTAATTTTCCAGGTACTCCAATTGTCACCGGATCAAATAGCTTTGCTGCCTATTAACGAACGCAACATGGCGAACCAGATCCGTGGTCAATATTTGTAATGTTTGTGTATAGTATAAGATAGTATAATAATTACAATAAAAAAAATAATAATTATAAAAATGATAATAATATCATAAGTATAGTAAATTGAAAAATGGAAAAAAACAGAAAATTCATGTTTGAAAAACGCACCAGTGCACCACCGAAAGACATTATATATAATTAAAAAAAGCTTTAAAAGTCAACGAAGGCGAAAAAAGTGCTTTTGAAACAGTAGCATTAAGCAATTACGTATTAATTAAACAACAACTACAGCAACAAATACAGTTATGAGTGGTGAGAGAATCAATAATACCTTGAGAAATAATGGGATTGGAGGAGGTGTGTTTTCTTTCTCTTTGAATGATATTATGAATGTTGGAAATAACACCAATACAGATGATACCAATAATAATAATAATAATAATAATAATAATAATAATAATAATAATAATAATAATAATAATAATAATAATAATAATAATAATAATAATAATGGTAATACTATTAATAATTCTGGAATTCCTGGACTTCCAAACAATGTCCAATTCACTTCTTTGGGAGATGCTATAGCAGGTGCAATCCAAGGGACTGCTGCTACTCCTGAAGGAGGACAAAATCAAGCTCCTAATTTAGCTTCTTTGATTACTAGCCTTGTTCAAAGCATTAATGAAACTGTTACCGATCCAAATCTTAATCATCGTAGAGCTACACAACAAGCATTAGAATCTTTGAAACCACTTCATCTTTGTGAGATTCCAAATGAATCAGGTTCTTCAAATTGTCCAATATGTTATGAACCATATGTTGAATATAATTCAGATTCAAACGAAATCAGTTCATCTTCAACTAATATAAATCAATCTAATTCGTCCGCCGAGTCAACAATCAGCAATAATAATGATAATTTACTTGAAAATACATTAGTTGGTCCTTGGAAAGGATTTGAAATTTCCGATCCATCAATTTCCTTCCCAGCAATTGAAACAGCTACTTATCAGCATGCGTATTCAATAACGGTAGAACCTGAATTAGGACCACTTCTTGCATCAGATCAAAATATTACATCATCTACCAATACTAACAATACTGGGGTTGAATCAGCTGAAAATGAGACCCATTATGCTGTTAAACTACCTCAATGTAATCATATTTTTGGAAGACCATGTATTGTAGAATGGCTGGAAAGCAATATATCATGTCCACTTTGTCGAAGGGAAATTTTACCTGAACTTACCGAAGATACAAGAAACCAAAGAGAAACTACAACTAATAATAATAATAATAATAATAATAATAATAACAATGATAGTGGTCGTACATTTGTTTATGACAGAGCAATTACAGAAACTTATGTTCCTATAGATTGGACATCTCCAATGTCAGCTGGTTACATACTTTCTGATCCTCCATTAACTCTTCCTGTTCCTGGAGTGGGGATGTCTACCGGTCAGCGTACAGGGAGGGATCCTTGATTATTTTTAATGTAGATATTATTATATAAAGATGTATAATATGCTATAATTATTAGGATGTATAAATGAATGTATGAATGTAATAGAATCAAACCAAATCAAGTCAAATCAAGTCAAACAATGAGGAGGAATGAATTTTTGATTTTTGCGTGTCTCCTGATTGACACACAGTAAGCCGTGAGCTCTGAGGACCGGTGTTGTCAGGCTTAAGGTTTAAGACAACAATAGCACATGGCGATGATGGTAATGATTATGACACTAGGTATTTGTTTGGTATATGTGGTGAATGATATATGGTAAATAACTAGTATTATCCAATGTCACAGTATCTCATTGATCCAGACGCAACCCATTCTAGTACGCATGATAACAAGTTATCAACTCTTCACGTGATCAAAACGATTAAACCAAGGGAAGGACGTGATCAACAGATGTATAATATCAAGAATAATGCTAGATTGGTTGCCGGTGGAATTGTATTAGATAAAGAAATGGATAAAGTATTGATGATTTCTTCATCAAAACATAAAAATCGTTGGATTATTCCTAAAGGCGGAGTTGAATTTGATGAAAAAGAAAATTTTGCTATAACTGCATTAAGAGAAACATGGGAAGAAGCAGGTGTAGTTGGTGAAATCACTAAAAAATTACCAGTTATTGAAGATTCAAGAAATATGCTAAAAAATCCCGAAAGTTATGAAAAAATCCCCTTATGTGAATTCCATTTCTACCAAATGAAATTGATTGAATTGGATACTGATTGGCCTGAAAAGGATAATAGATTACGTAGATGGTGTACTTACAATGAAGCTAAACATGAATTACTGAAATCTAAAAGACCAGAACTTTTGTCTGCATTAAATGATTCTGATATATTGAAAGATGATATTGAAATTTTGGAATATGATCAACATTCCAATATATTATTAGATTCTCAATTAGATAACGATGCTGATTATGATAACATTTAATTTCAATTTATTTATTAGTCTGTCTCTATTTTCATATATATCTATCCCTACAATATCATATGTGTATAATATATAATCATATATAAGTAAACTCTTCAAACAATTTAATTCCTGTTCCAGTGATATAATAAGTTCGATTTTCAGACAAATATACTTTACATTGTCCATTGAACATCTTACTAAACAGTACTACCATTGGCCTTGCATAATGATCATGTAAAAATATCTTTTTTTGTCTGTTTTTACTTAAAATTTTGTCTGCCCAAAGGATAGACCGTGTCATAGATTCACCACCTGTTTTAATAACACGAAGAGCTGGAAACTCATATCCAACTTTACCCATTATCCAAATTGCATCAATACCGAAAATACCAATATTTTGAATTGTATTTTTACTCTCTTCAATAAGTAATGCAATTGCCATTCCTAATTCGTATATCATTTTATGCTCATGACGATTTCCAACTGATCTCTGGATAATATTTGAATATATAACATTTGGTCCTTCAACTTCTATTTGTTTAGCTATTTGTTTAGTTTTAATAATATCAACCTTTTTTCTATTTTTTCTTGTTAAATTGATAATAGTTATCATTTTTAAATTTCTAGTTCTTTGTCTTATTCTACATTCTCTAATTGTATATTCCCTTTGTTGAGAAATATCTACATTTCTTTGATATCTTAATTTCCATTTATCTTTGATAGTTCCGTCAAGTACAATTTCAAGAACAATAACACTGATAGGTAATATATCCAATAAACTTACCATTAATCCACCATTTTCATGTACAAGCTTTACCCTTTGTAATCCAATCATTACAGAAATAGAGGCAAAAGGAATAAATTTATGAAGTTTCATTTCTCTTTCTTTAATCTTCAAATTAAAAAAATGGATAGATTTAATCTTTGTATAATCAAAATAATCAATGTAATCAACAAGTTTATTTTTGTTAATAACTGAAATCCCAGTCTCCTTTACTACCATTTCTAATGTTGTTCTAGATGTTATAAATTCACTTATAAGTGGATAATTTTTTAATAAACTCGGATAAGCCATAATTAACGAGGGAATATCTTCTTCATCATCAAGTAATTGAAGAATACGTATTATGATTTCTACAGGTAAATACATTTCTAATAAGCAAAGCATCCTTTTTCAAGGGGTTCAATGCTTAAATATTGTACTATATACATATAATGCAATGTAATCAAAATACACAGATTTTACATAAGAATCTAAGAACAAGCATGTTCTAATTCTTCAATAACTTCAGCGGGGAGAACTCTACCAATCTTGTCGTAAACACTCGCAACGATACCCCGAAGGGCATCTTTGAAGAACACTTTCCTAACTGGGTCAAAACTCCGGAGAAGCTGGGTATAACGTAATCTTTCTTCGGTTGGTGGAATCTTTATTTCCAATGCATATTCTTGTTCTTGTTCTTGTTCTTCTTCATCTTCATGTTCAGGTTCATATGGTAAAAGATCATGATCATCATATGCAGTTTGTTTATGATAAGATTTTAAATCCCCACTAGGTGATTCTCGAATTTCTTCTACAAAACTTAAACTGAGATCAACAATCTTCTTAAAATACAAAACTAAAACAGTAGATATCCCAGCATCTTTTGATATCTTTTCTAATTCATATTCAACTTCATTGATATCATTAATTCTTTCGCTTGGTATAATAACAACAGATTCAAGTTGAATAAAATTACCTTGATATAGTGATAATAATCCAAGTAAGTATAATTTACGTACCTTTGGATCAAAAGAATTTTTAGCAAATTTAGTTAAATTTCTTAAAAGTCTATTAAAAATTGTTGAAGTAATCATATTTGTAATTAATAAATCTGGTCTTTCAATCATTAAACGTAATAATGGTAAAGAAACTTTAATTTCACAATATGGACTATCTGTATCCCTTACTAAATATTCAATCATTTCTTCAAACAATCCACTCTTTAATAAATTTATATAAAACATTTCTTTATTAACACTAGATTGCATAATTGAAATTTCTAAAATAGAACTTGTTAAGAAAACACTATCATCTCTCATAGTTTTTAAATAACCTTTCAAAATTACAAAAATTTTTAAACCTAATTCATTATTAAAAATATCCACAGATATTAAACAGTATGATCTTATAATTGTTAATACTAATGGTAATATTTCTGTCCAATTTATTAAACAATTAACTAATATTTCAAATAATTCAGGATCAAAAAGTTTAGAATTAGCCATATTATTTGAATCAATAGTTTTCATTATACTAGACCATAATTCTAATCCATCTTCACAAAGTAGACTATAATAATCAGATTTAGAGTCACAACATATTGGAATTAAAGGAATCACAATATCATGAATTAAACTGCTATTTTTATTTAAAGATATTATCAAATCTTTTAATATTCTTAATAAAGAATTCTTAATAATCATTTCATTAGGATTATCAGTTTTTTGCCATAAAACTGGAACAACTGTAACAATATCAATTAATATTTTTTCATTAATAAGTGGATTTGTTCTTTCTAATAATAATGATAAAGTATTCAAAATGAATATTTTAGTTTCAACTGTTGATAATGAATCCAATAAAATTAACATATGTTTAATTATATCATCAATAAAAGGTTGGAAATCACGCTTTCTGAATTCCCAATCATCAATTAAATATTTTAGAGTTTGAATAGCAGTTAATTTAACCACTTTGTCATTATTTGAATCAGATAATAAATTTAATATAAATTTATAAATTTCAATTCTAATATTAGATTCAATTTTTACATCTAGCCATTCATTAATAATTAAACAAACTCTACGTTTAATTAATTTTGAATTAATATCACCACCAATTATTGATGCTTGAGGTATAAAATAATCAATAAGTAATTGATTAAAATTACATTTTTTTGAAATTGAATTTGAACTTAATTGAAAAATACAGAGTATAGAATCTTTTGTAATTGAATCAATATTTTCATTATTTAAATTTTCAATTTTATTCATAATAAACTGTGAAATAAATTCATTAAAATGAATTGATAAATCTTGAAAATAATTTTCTGAACATTTTCTTATTTGAAATTCCCAATTCAAAGAAGCTTCATCATTAAACCATTCTTCAGGATTATCATTCCAGTTTTCAAGATCAATAGGTTTTAATTTTAAATACCACTTTGTAATTAAATTGATTAAATTTTCAATTAAATCTAAAGTGAAAAAATTCGATTTTAATAAATCAATTGATTGTTGAATTTCTATTTGATCATTTTTTTGTTTTACAATATTTGTTCGACTTTCTTTAAAAACATAATTTGTTATAGTTTTCATAATAATAAATGATTTAATTGCAATTTTTTCCCAAAAGTCTGAATCATTAGCTTCTTCTTCTAAATTATAAATTAATGATGCCTTTTGTTGTAATAATGAAAGAAGTGTTAAAAGAATATTTTTACTTGATGATAATAAAATAAAAGAGCAAGTTTTATCACGCACTAAATTATAATATAATTTAACATAACATTTAATATATTTCTCTAATAAATCCAATGAATTTGATTCATGTAATAAAAGTAATTTTTGGAAATGTTGAAGTGATAATTCCATGAATTCTTGAATATATTTATCTCGATTTTGATATTCATAACCATCAACAATTAATCTTCTAATATTTTTTAAAAAAATATAACCAATTTCCATTGTTGTTATATTAAAATCATTATTAATCCATTTATTAAAGAAAATATTATAAAATTTAACTAAATGAGGGAATAACAATGGTGCTTTTGTTTGCATCATTAATTTTGCTTTACCAATTCTAACAGTTGCTAAAATTTTTAAAATTTGATTTGTAATAATCATTAAATTATGTAATCTAATTGTTAAAATTTGATTATTTAAAGATGAAGAAGATGATGATGATTCTAAGATTTGAATTATATCTTCGAATAAAGTTGGCCATTCAACAGGAAAATCTAATCTTGTAATTTTAGAAATTAAATGAGCATTTTGAATTGTTAATTGATTATTTGATTCATCAAGATTATTAAATAATCTTTTTCTTATTTCAAGTTTTTCTTCTTTTGTAATTGCATTTATCCTTGTTGGTCTCCAATATCTTTCAATTCCATTTTTTAAACAAATGATTGCTAACCAACGTATTTGAAGACTTAGTTTAGTATCAATATAAATACTTTGTAAAAGATAATGAAATCCTTTTTCTGCTTCCCAAGATTTTAGCTGAGCTTCAGCTTGTTGTTGATCCAATCCTCTAACTGAAGAAGAAGCAGAATTGAGAACTTGTAGAAGTGAGTTATAGTCTAGTCCACTCACCATCATGTATCATGTATTTGGCAGTGATGGATAGATGAGTTTTGAAGCAGCATTTGATCCTGAGACGACGATGATGGAATGCAACTGTGGCAAGATGAAGTAAGCAGTGTTGTGTCTACAAAGAAACAAGCACAAGCAACAGCTAAAAAGTAAAAAGAAACCCTCATTTCCCTAGCAGCGAGGAAGGCAAAAGTTGGAATCGCTATTGCAGCAATTGCAATGACAAGTTTCCAGTTGAACTTAGTTAGTTAGTAAGTAGGAGTTACTCCCTTCTTTCTCTGGTAGGTTTGTTCTGCTTCTGCTGCTCTTCTTTCTCTTCTTCCTTCTACCACGTCTATGTTGCAAGAATCATCGATCGAGACACACACAAGGGACATCCAATGTCCAAATCTAGTCTTGGGGAAAGTCTCCGGCACGTTTTTTCAGGCGGAAACGTCAGATGGACCACTACAAATCCATTTCTAGTTGTTCTTGCTTTTTTTCGGTGTGGGTTTTTCTTTTTTGTTTATTGGATATTTCTTTATTAGTTGTCTAATACCGGACCTTGCAATTTTTAGTTGGACTATAAGGTTTTATTATTTCTTCAATGAATTAAAATTATAAAAGCTCACGTTTACTGTTAAAATTATAGAAGTTCTTAGGACTGTCAAAAGATGTTGCTATTTTCTTTGGAAATGCATTTCTTTTTGTTTGAAATCACTCTTCTTATTAATGGGTGTATTCTGCAAAACATCATGTGATGTTAACGATGGATATGATGATTGTCATTTGTTACCAAATGATAACCCAATGGAGCTCACTTGTAGCATGGACGTCACCCCCTTTTATTTATTTATGATAGATCACTGTCAAAGGTGTGACATCAACTATAGGGTATGACGGAGACAAATAATCGGGTGATAGTTTTACTATATATACTATTACTATAATACTAATATTTCTTCTTTTCTCCTTTCTTTTTTCTTCAATTCAATTCATATATTCATTTGGCAAATTGAATGATGATATGTTTCCGAGTCAAGCTCAGAGCCTCTCTGCTAATCTTCTTTGAGAGGCACAGACGATACATACAAATTAACTGACCTTTTTTGCAATTGAATAATGTTTTGAATATTAAAATAAGTATATGAATAATTCATTTTATTCTAATCTAATCTAATCTAATCTAATCTAATCTAATCGTAAAATTGTTTTTTTTAAAACAAACTATAAGCCTATAAACATAAAATATTTTTTTTATAAAAAATCGTAAATAATTAAGAAAGTAATGTAATGTTTACCATTATCATTATCATTACTTGTTTTCTTCAGAAGCGGTTAGTTCAGCATGAATGGATTTAATTACCAAATCATCCTTTACAGTATCAACAGTGATATCGATCTTATCACCGCTTTTAACTTCACCAGTTAACATTAACTTACTCATTGGATTTAAAATCTTTCTCTTTATTAACCTATTTAAAGGTCTTGCACCATATCTTGGTTCATAACCATATTTAGTTAACCATTCCTTAGTTTCATCTGATAATATTAATTCAATACGACGATCAACTAATCTATCTTGTAATTCATTTATTCTTAAATCAACAATATTTCTTAATGCATCTTTAGATAATTTATTAAATACAACAACTTCATCAATTCTATTAATAAATTCAGGTGAATAATATGATTTCATAACATCTAAAACTTCAGTTTTATTAGGTTTATCTTGTAACATTAAATCTTGACCAATATTTGATGTCATAATAATTAATGTATTCCTAAAATCAATTTTATTACCTTGAGAATCGGTTAATTTACCTTCATCTAAAACTTGTAATAAAAGTTTAGAAACATCCTTATGTGCTTTTTCAAATTCATCAAAAAGAACAACACTATATGGTTTCCTACGAACTTGTTCAGTTAACTCACCACCTTCTTCATAACCAACATATGATGGTGGAGCACCAATTAATCTCATTATTGAATGTTTTTCTTGAAATTCTGACATATCAAATCTAATAATAGAATTTTCATTATCAAATAAGAAATCGGCAACAGATTTAGTTAATTCAGTTTTACCGGTACCTGTTGGACCTAAAAACATAAATGATGCAATTGGCCTTTTTTCATCAGTTAATCCAGCTCTTTGTAATCTAATTGCATTGGAAATTGATTCAATTGCTTCATCTTGACCAACAACTCTACCCTTTAATGAAGTTTCCATATATAATAATTTATCCTTTTCACCTCTCATCATATTAGTAACTGGTATACCAGTTGCTTTAGAAATCACTCTTGAAATATCATCAGAAGTAACAGATTCATGTAATAAAGATTTTGAAGAATTTGGATCATCAGATTGAACATCTTCTTCTTGTTTTTTAATTAAATCATTAAGTTTATTTTCTAATGAAGGAATTGTATCATATTGTAATTTTGAAGCTTCACCAAAATTATTTTCACGTCTCATAATTTCTAAATCAGATTTTGATTTTTCAATTTCTAATTTTAATTGTTTAATTCTATCTAATTCTTTCTTTTGATCTTCCCAAATTTTTGTTAAATTTTCTAAATCATCTTGTTTAATTTTAAGTGATTCTTCTAATTTTTTTCTACGTTCAGCAGAGATTTCATCAGTTTCTTTTCTTAAAGATTCTAATTCAATTTGAATAGTCATAATTGATCTATCTAATTCTTGAATTGCATCAGGCTTTGATTCATGTTGTAATCTTAAAGCAGAACATGCTTCATCAACTAAATCAATTGCTTTATCAGGTAAAAATCTATCAGTTATATATCTATTTGAATAAACTGCAGCTGTAACTAAAGCAGAATCTGTAATTCTAACACCATGATGAACTTCATATTTTTCTTTTAAACCTCTTAAAATTGAAATTGCATCTTCAACAGTTGGTTCATTAACTAAAATTGGCTGAAATCTTCTTGCTAATGCAACATCTTTTTCAATATATTTTTTATATTCATCAATTGTTGTTGCACCACAACATTGTAATTGACCTCTTGCAAGTGCAGGTTTTAATAAATTAGAAGCATCAATTGAGCCTTCTGATTTACCTAAGCCTAATAAAATATGTAATTCATCAATAAATAAAATTGTTTGATCATTTAATTCTGATAAAACTGCTTTTAATCTTTCTTCAAATTCACCTCTATATTTTGCACCTGATATTAAACTACCTAAATCTAAAGCAATAACTTTTTTATCTTTCATACTTTCAGGAACTTCACCTTTAATTATTCTTTGAGCTAAACCTTCTAAAATTGCAGTTTTACCAGTACCTGCATTACCAATTAAAACAGGATTATTTTTTGTACGTCTTGATAAAATTTGAATTGTTCTTTTAATTTCTTCATCTCTACCAATAACAGGATCTAATTTACCATTTTTTGCCATTTCAGTTAAATCAGTTGCAAATTTCTTTAAAGCTGGTTCTTCTTGTTGATCTTTATTCATACGTAATTCAACAAATGATGGAATTGAAGTATGAAATGATCTAGTTAATAAAGAATTTTTAAAATTTAATGGTAAATAATTATTATTTAATTTATCATTTTTAATAGAATTTTTTAAATTTAATTGATTAGATCTTGATGAAATAGTAGTTATTGATCTTTGAATTGTTGAAGATAAAGAAGAATTTGTAATTGATTTGTTTACATTCTTCGATAATAGTAAACGTGATTGTCTTTGTAACATTGTAAGATGTTTGATGGATGTGTAAATTTAAGATAAATTAAAGGAAAATTATAAAAAGGAAAATTTAGAAAAGAATGAGATGAAATAATAAAGGAAGAGAAAAGGAAGTGTTTAAATACAATATTTAATATGTTGTTGTTAAGTGTGAAATGTAAAATAACTGGTGACTGGTGACTTATGTGGTTAATTACTTACTCCGAAAAGTGCCATTAAATACATAATTAAAATTTCTGGAAATTCTGGATATTCTGGAAATTTCTAGAACATCACGTGACAGAAGGTGTTAACGGCGTCGATCGACCTTTTCGCATTATTTTATCCTTATCCTTAAATTAGTTATATATTTTCTCACAGTCGCCGGGGGTGAAAATTTTGTTTTTTTTATAATTCGATGTAATTGTTAATCAAGAATCAAGATCTGAATTTTTTTAATATTATTTTACTCTCATCTATGTAGCTTTCAAACTGATCGAGTTCTTTTTGCACTTTTTGGTAGTTTTTCGACACTTTGGGGCCAGTTTACTCTATTTCCAGGACCAGGACTTATTTAACCTTTCTTACGGGCATTTTTTTATTTTATTTAATTTTCATTTTAAATTAATTTTTTATTTTTTCATTCAAATTTTTTTTCGGGCTGTGCAGTGTGTGTAGTGTTTAGTGCCGCTTAATTTTTTTATTTTTATTTTTATTTTTTTTTTTCATTTCTGTTTTCTGATATGGGTTATGGTTGATACATACATATATACTTTTAAAGTTTATTGGTTGCTATTTGCTATATTCATTATATATATATATTACTAATTTAATATATGTGCTGTATTGATTGACACTTGACACTTAAGACTTTGTCGAATTTCTTTTTCTCCCTTTCTCTCTCCTTCATTTTACTCTTTATTTAAATATTTTGTTATCCCTTTATTCTTCTATCCTTTCATTGATTTTTTATCCCTTCTTTCACCAATACAATGGAGTCTATTATGTCTGTCAAAAAAATCAAACAGACAAAATCATCTTCTCGTAAGAGAGATGCTTCAGAATCTTTAATTTCGTCTTCTTCAAATCCACTAAAGAAAATTAAGGCCGAAAAAAAGTCTTTAAAGGAACCAAAGGAACCAAAGGAACCAAAAGATAAAAAGGATAAAAAGAAAAAAATATCATATTCTTTATTTGATGAAGATTCTCCTCTAGAGAATATCAACAATTTTCAAATTTTACCTGTGAATTCTGAAAAGATTTATGATTTAAACCACGATTTAAAGTTTCAACGTCAACTTAGGTTGATCCAATTAAGTAATGCTCATCTCTCTAACATGGAACATCCTTCTTTTAATGATGAAGTTCCTGAAGCAATATCTACTATTAATGATTATGATCATTTTTCAAACTCAGAAGATGATAGTTTAAATTCTGATTTAAACTTAAACTTAAACTTAAATTCTGATTTGGATTTGGATCTAGATTTAAATTTAGATTTTGATTTGGATTTTGATTTAAATTTAAAATTTAAAGATAGGGCAATATCCCCAATCTCTGATATTGAAACTCAAAGTTCTCCTTATCTTAATGAAAAATTCACCCTTTCCATTCCTATTATTGATGATGTCGAAACATCATCTACGCAAATTAACTTAAACAATGACAACAAGAACAACAATATTTTACTTTCACCTTCCTCTTCTTTTAATATGCTAAATTTGTCTGACAGATCAAATAAACCTATTAAACAGTTAAAACAATCCATAAATAAGTCAAATCAATCATCACCAACACAACCTCAACCACAATCACAACAAAATCTTTTTGTTAAACAACCTCTTAACATCTTTGAATACAGACATAATAAAAGAAATATCAACCTTGCACTTACTAAAGATTTGAATTGCACTATCGATCCTTGTAAACGTGCTCTTAATAGACTTGCTATTTGGTCCGGAAAAGCTCATGAAATGGTTTTAAACAGTTCTTTACCAATCGATGAATTTATTATTTAATAAATTTTTTCCCATTTCTTTATATGTCATCATCATTTCATTTTATGCTAATTCATTCATTCATTCAATCAACCAATTTCATATCTATCATTCTAATAAATCAATAATATATTGTCTGTGCGATCTTAGGCAAACCGTATACGTTTTTTATCTAAATATATATCTTTTTAATTCCATTTATCTAAATCAATTTAATCTATACCTTTTATACTTTATACTTTATACTTTTGTATATATCTGTATATATGCAAATGCTTGTTATTTTAAATTTCCATTTTTTCTAATAGTTTCTTCATCAACTTTGGATTACGTAAGCTCGCAAAAGCAACCGAACCTAAGCGTGTACCTCTGTATTTGTTTCATTATCAAATAATTCATAATCTATATTACTGAAACCAACTAACAACTACCTTATCACGAGGGCAATATTATTATTTATGCTTATTGAAACAGACAACCATGCAAGCAGAATCACAATTAAAATTATTGATAAGAACAACCAAGTCAAAACTTGAGTTTAAACTATCTAAATCTAGATCACTGTCGACTCACACAATCCAAACTGTTATTGTTCCAGATTTACGGAATTTGGTCTCAATGTCAAATGACTCCCGTTCTTTTGAGAGATCATTTGAAATACTCAAAATGAAATTATCTCAATTAGTTAGAAATGATAGATCTGCTGATGTTTGGGAAGATCTTATCGGTGAATTATCAATTTTAGAAAACTCCATAAATAAATTGATTACTATGGCTGAACTACAGCGTAGTTTAATTGCCAAAGAACAACGACAGCAACAGCAAAATATTAGGTCTGCGTCTACAAATGGTAATGGCTGGTCATTTTTAGGATTTCAGTTTAATGATAATAAGAAAACTCAACCATTTTCTTTAGAATCTTCAGATGAGGAAATTAAAGAGAACGAACCACTAGATAGAGTTACTAAAGTTGTAAGAAACGTCATTGTAGCTGAAGATTATCTTTCTGATGATATAAAAGAATTGCATAAACTTGCATTGGCATTGAGTAAATGTATTGATAAGGAAAAAGTGATTACTAGATCTCCATCCTCCACAGAAAAAAAAATACAAATAAATGATGAATTGAATGAAGTTGATTTAGAATCCGAAGAACCAGGAGATTTAAATGATGACCCAACAGATGGTAAGAAAAAATCATTACTTAATAAAAAAACAAACTCTCCTAACTTAGATCTAGAAGATAGAATTTACATTGAAATTGTTAGAAAACTTAGAGGTGACGATGAAGAAACAGTGGTAGATGATTACTTAACTGAACTATGTGATATTTACAGAATAGACATTTATAACGATGGCAAGTACAAAGATGATGTGAATGAAAATGATTCAGATGGCACTGAAAGCCCACCCAACAATGGTGATTTGAAACCTCAAATCAAGAAAAGATTGGATGACTTAGATGATTTAAAACAACGTTTTGAAGCTTTGAAGAAGTCATAGTTTTCACCATTATTCATTTTTTTAACCTATCTAATAACTAAACCATATTTGTATAACAATAAACTAATCGCAGCTAATATGAACTCATAAAGAAACAATATACCCATGCTTTGTATTACATCGGCATCTATTGTGTTAAAAGTTAAATTGATCAACCCAGTTAATAAGTTGGATAATAGAAACAAAACAAGACTATTAGTATTAACAGCTGTAAGTGATGTTGGAACAAATTTATCTGAAATCAATTCATCAATATTTGTTTCAATTTCAATACCTTCAACAGAAGATTCTGTAATTACTTTAATATCAGGTTTTTCCCATACAATTTTTTCCTCAATTAATCCATAGAGAAATAAAAATGTACAATTGTATGCACTTACCCACACAACATAAAGTAAATTAGCCATACGACGGGAAACTTGGAAAATGTAGCATGTATCGATAATATAGTATAATACCTGAAAAAAGACAGAAAGTATGAACATGACTTTCAGCGCTGAAATACCAACTTTACCCTTTCTATTTTCATAAGCTTTAACTAAATCTTCTCTTTTAATTCCAACTTTGAAAATGGAATATGGAATAGAAACAACTGGTAAAATAGATGAACCTAACGCCAGTCCATTTAAAAAAATAGGGAAATATCCAAATAATGATAAAATTCCTTCTCTATTTGCACTAAATAAATCATTTCTTGGACTAGTTATGATATAATTTAACAATTCTCCTTTAACTAAAAATAATTCATAAATAATGGAAATCAGAAAACTTGATACTATTGGTGAAATCTTTAAAATCAATGGAGAAAATATTGCATTAAGAACAGGTAAACATCCTAAAGTAAAGAAAAAGTTCCAATGTTTACCATACTCTGTAACATGTTCATGATAATCCACAGACTTAACACTGATTAAACGGATCAAACCTAATACAAATATTGGAGTAGAATTTTGAATGCTTTTGATGACAGTATTCTTGTAACTGAATCTGGATTCAAGTAATTGTCTTAAATATGATCTAGCACTAATTAGACCCATACTAAAAACAAAAGATCCAACACCTAGATCCATTAAACTGGTTCCCCATGTTTCAACTTTAGCAAATCTTCTTGGAAAAACTTGAAAGTCTACAGCCATAATACAAACACATGTGATTACCATCATCTGGGCACGATAAACTGTAATATAAGTTTTAAAAGGAAGAAATTGCTTTACTGAAATAGTTTTCAAATTCACAATGGCTTTTCTAACTTTTGATTTTGTACTATTATCTTTATTCTTTGTGGAACCACCAGTATTGCCCGAGAGAAGTAAGATAGGAATTAGAGGCATTATATTAAGCACAACTAACAATGGAATGTTATTTGCATATATTGTGGTTGAAAGTAGTAAGTTATTCCAATTGAGTGCATTGTCAACCAATGTAGCTATCCATGATTCCTTTGTTCTATCATTATTTGAATTGTTAAATAGTGATGTCCTTTTCTTCAAAATACACCATACTAAATATGAAACTGCAGAAATAGATGTAACTAAATAGATATCTAAAGTTGTTCCCCCAACGAGATCAGAAACAAATTGTGTTTTTCTTTCCTTATGTGACATGATTGATAGAGAATTTCCTGTAAAAAAAGCAGTGTGAACCCGATCAAAAAGAAACCAAGATGTCAGTGTGTCAGTGAGTCAGTCAATTAGTCAATCAGTTAGTTGTTGATGTGTCATTTTGTATTTCATCAAATACGCGGTAAGCCTTAATAAAGCCATTTTCAAATATTTATATTTTGTTACTTTGTATGTGTGACTTATGTATTATCATTATTATTTTTATTATTCATTATTCTTATTATTATTTTATTGTCAATCAAAAAATACTTCTTCTTCTTGAATCAGTTATTCCCATTCACTAACAAATACCAACAGCAATGGAATCCCCTGAAGAACAACAGGATAATGAATGGGAGGCCATTCAGGCAATATATCCTGATATACTTCAGGATCTTACTCCAAAGGAAAGTGCATGGAATAAAAAGCCACCCCATAAATTTAATTTGCATATATTACCAGACTCTTCAGATGATAAGGTTTGTTCTTTAGATCTACAAATAGAATTTACATCAACATACCCTCTTTCACCACCATTATACAGATTTTTAAATGTTCAGAACATTATGGATTCGCAATTGAAAGTTATTAAACAAAAATGCAAAAAACTTTTAACTGAATATAAAGGTCAACCAATTGTTTTTATTTTATATAGTGAAATATTCGACTATTTGAATGAAATAAAGAGCAGTATCAAAAACGAATCATTAGAAGATGAAAGGAAAAGGAGGATAATGAATGAACAGATGCACTTGGAAAAAATTAAACAGCAAGAAGAAGAAGAGTTAGAAATAAAACGTGAGAAAGAACAAGAACTATTAGATGAAATGGTAGAAATGGAAATGAAGAGACGATATCAAAGTAGTAACGATAATTTTGAGGATTTTATGGAAACAGGAAGCTCAAATGATAATAAAGATATTCAAAATACATCTATGAAAAATAATCCAACTTCAAATGATGATTCACTAGTGCCAGATGCCCAAACTGAATCAAATTATTTTGTATTTGATAAACCAATTAATATTCAATTGAGCTGGATTAATTTTAAGTTTAGAGCAATCACCGGATTTGTTCCAATTGAGCCCATTGGATTATTGAAAGATATCTCCAAGCAATACTTAGTGAAACCATATATCAAAGAAAATACTCCAACATTTCAAGCAATATCTGATATACTTAAGGAAAATAACCAACTTAATATAGGTAGGAAATACGGTAAAAATAAAAAAGGTTACGAGAAAGATTTACAATTTTTACTAACAGAAGTGGAATTGAATAATCCATTTTGGAAAGGAAGTCAGGGTAAGAAATCTATTCTTACTTTAGAGAAAGAACTACAAGCCGTTTGTGAATTGAAACAAAATGACGTGATTGCATTTCATATTGAAAAGAAGGAAATCCTAGCAAATGGTGAAGAATCATTGAATAATTCTGCTGCTAAGAAGACAACAAAAAAAATGTTTCTTAGAAATGAAACTGAGAAATTATGTGTTTGGAATGTTAGAATACTATCTAAGTATGCTGAAACTTTAGGTGATTTATTACAATCTATATCATATGTTAATATCAATATCGCAAGAGAATGGACCATCCAAATGCTAGAAAATTTGGAATATTTGCATAAGCAAGGTTTAATTCATCGATGTATTTCTTTAGATTCGGTGTCAATTATTCAACCAGAATCCACTGAATCAACACGTATTAGATTAAATTGCATTACTTATGGTTACACTCTCATGAATATGCTTTACAATTATCCCAATTTAAATAGATCGGATAATGATGATTTACTTCCATTTGCTGAAAACGGGTGGATTGCACCAGAAAGAATTAATGAAAAAAATAAGAAATTATATTTGAAACCACAACGAAAAACAGATGTTTGGGATTTAGGAGTTACAGTTCTTCAAATGATTTTAGGTACTGACATTGTCTATGAGTTTCAAAATCCAACGGATTTTTTAACAAGTTGTTCAGGATTAGATGACGCAATTTATGAGTTTTTACATAGCATTTTTGAGTTTAAAACAAAAAAAAGGCCAGATCCATTAGAACTTTTACCTTCTAAGTTTTTAAGATTATCATTAAATGTATCTCCACTGGAAACACTATTGAGCAAATCCACAACTTCTACTGGTGCTAGATACAATGATTCACCATATACCCCCCATTCACCGATAGACTTATCTGTCGCTACGATATCACAAAATGGATCAAGTAATAAGGCATCGATTGCAACTAAAAGATATAAAAGAGAATCATTTGGACTATCCACATTTGCACCAAAATTCTATTCTAGGTACGCTCAAGATTTTGAAGAAGTTTGCGTTTTAGGTAAGGGTGGTTTTGGTGAAGTAGTTAAGGCAAGAAATAGATTGGATGGTAGATTCTACGCAATTAAGAAAATCAGACATGCAGAAGATAAACTATCTAAAATTTTAAATGAGGTGATGTTATTAGCCAGATTGAATCATCAATATGTTGTTAGATACTTTGCTGCATGGCTTGAAGATGATCACGATTTCAATTCATCTGCAATTGATTCAAGTGACGAAGAATTTTCTTCTGAAGGAGATGATGAAGAAAGTAGCAATGATTGCGACCTCAATGGTAGATCTTTTAGCGATAACAGAACTAATAGTCAAAGTTTCACAGATTTTATATCTGGATCCCATAATCAATCCATTGATTTCACGTTTTCTGATGATGATTCATACGACAACAATGATAGCAGCAGTTCAGATGATGATAATGAAAATGATGCACAATTTGAAAAAGTTGATAAGGAAGATGATGATCCTTTTGAATTTGGGACTCCTGATGTAACAATTAAACCAGGAAAAGTTGTCAAAACAAAATCATCTCAGATCAAGAAACGCTCTGTTTTGTTTATTCAGATGGAATATTGTGAGAATCGGACTCTTTTCGATTTGATTCGCCAAGGTTTACCGAGCGATCCTGATAATTATTGGAGAATACTAAGACAAATACTGGAAGCATTAGCTCATATCCACGCACAAGGTATCATTCATAGAGATTTGAAGCCAATGAATATCTTTATTGATGAAAATCAAAATGTTAAAGTTGGTGATTTTGGTTTGGCCAAAAATGTTCATAATTTGGTCTCAATGAATTCATCACCTAATAAATTAGATCTTTATAAATCAGAAGAAGAATTAACATCTGAAATTGGTACCACATTATATGTTGCGAATGAAGTTTTGGATGGTAATGGTAATTATAACGAAAAAGTTGATCTTTACTCTCTGGGTATCATATTTTTTGAAATGATTTACGTATTAGGTACAGCCATGGAACGATATACTGCAATCAGAAATTTAAGAACATTATCAATCGTATTTCCATTAGATTTTGATACTAAGCGACTAAATACTGAAAAGAAAATCATTAAAATGTTGCTTGATCATGATCCAAATAGAAGACCATCTGCTCAAGAATTATTGAGCAGTGGCTTAATTCGTGTACAACAGCAAGACGATTTAATGAAAGAAGCATTAAATGCATTAGTTGATCCTTCATCATCTTGGAATCATCAAGCAAGAAATATATTATTTTCACAACCATATAGTTTTGCCAAAGATTTATTATTTGGTGAGCATTATAAAACTCCAGAAATTCGAGATATTCTTTTGCATGAGAAAATTGTTCATGAACTTGAACATATTTTTAAGAATCATGCTGCCGTCAATTTTAATGACACTAGTGGTAAAATTTTTCCAACCAATCCATTATATGATTCAAATTATGCTTTATATCAGGTTTTGGATAGATCCGGGTCTGTACTTCAACTTCCATATGATTTGACATTACCATTTGCGAGGTTGTTAGGTAGAACCAAGATTAGAGCTCATAAGGTGTATCGAATTGACTGTGTGTATAGATCAAACGAAAAAGATGAGAGTTCAGGCCCATTAAAGTTCAAGGAAATTGATTTTGATATTATTACTAATGCCAATGATCCTATTGATTACTTACCATTTTATGATGCCGAGTGTATTCGTGTTGGATCTGAAATTGTTAATATATTTCCATTTTTAAAAGAAAACAATGTCAAAATTATATTGAACCATTGTGCATTATTAGAAACTGTTTTAGAATTTTGTGGTATTGAATCTGCTCAGATATTAATAGTTTCACGAATATTATCGGAAATAGGATTTACAAAGACCATGAAAGAGGCTACTTTTATATTGAAGCAAGAATTAAATATTTCAAGTACGATATTGAATGAACTCATTCAATTTGACTTTAGTATGAGTATTGGAAATTGTACTAGCAAATTACAAAAACTTATGTTAGATAGTCCATTATTATCAAGAATTGATACAGCATTAAATTATTTATCCAAGGTTATCAGCTATCTTGAAGGCTTTGAAGTTGAACTAGCTGTTGAAATTAGCCCATTCAGTGGGTATAATGCACATTTTTATAAGGGTGGTATAATGTTTGTTATTGTTCATGAAGAAAAATTCAAATCAGTGATTGGTGCTGGTGGTAGGTATGGTGGATTGATTACTGAATTGGCTAGAAATAAAAACTCCAAAAATTTACCAAATGCGGTTGGGCTAAGAGTAGCTTGGGATTTCCTTTTCAATTCTATGAAGAAATATCAAGAAATTTTCAAAAATGGTGACAAGATAACTAAGATTGCAAATAAATTCCAAAAGGTGAAACAAAATAATGTGGATTGGAGAATTCAAAAATGTGATGTATTGATTGGCATTTTCACTACTAATTTACTGAAAGAAGTTGTTCCATATATTTTGACCGAGCTTTGGAAAGTTGGAATCAGTGCTGATGTCATAAAAAATAGGTTAAGTTTAGAAGATATGGTCAATGAGGCAAGAAATGATAGTGTAAAATTGGTTTTGTTTATTAAGGCACAAACAACACTATCCTCTCTGAAAAGAGAGAAGCCAAGTAAATATAAACCAATGAGATTGAGGAATCTGGAAACCAAAACTGATATAGAATTAGATATGTTTGAGCTAGTTTCAATGATTAATTTTGAAAGAAATATATTGAATTCCAATGGCGATGAAAATTTACAAGATAGTAATAATGTTAGATCATCAGCAATGAACATATCTAATACTAACAATAGCTTTGTTGATCATGAACATCTTAATGCTGTTGAAGAAAATCACAAGTTTATTGTGGTTCCGAATAATGCTGTGAATGCCAATAAAAAGAATAATAAGAGAGATAATTGGAGTACAGAAGAAGATGCCAAGAAAACCACTTCTGGATTACTAGGTCAAATGTCAAATGCACCTGTTTTAATTATAGAAGCAAAAGAAGAAGTATTAGATATGATTGCCATAACATCAGTTAATCAGGCGGATGAATGGAAACGTAGGGTTGGTGGCATTGCAAAAGATACACCTAGAAGTTTCATCACGAACATTTACAACGCATTAGCAAAAGAAGCATCGAGGGGAGTCAGATGGGTTGTTGTTTATGGGGGACATAAGACCGACAAAGTTTGTGTTGTTGATTTACAAAGATAGAATATTACATAATAATGTTATATATATCAGAAATAGGTTTAAAATTTAAATATATAAGTCGATTTAAAAAGTTATGTACTTATTGTAATTTAATTCAGATGGTAAGTAAATTCGGATATAATAATTGCAACCCCGGCCGGTGTAGACTGGGTGTTTATCTATATTAAATAAACCCCAGAATGCAGTTCGAGAAACCATTTTGATATGCATGACCCTAAATAGCTCTGGGTTTGTTCATTTTTTTGATTATTTATAATGTATTCAAATTGAAATTTATACTTTTGACTCGAACAAACTGGTATTTGACTAATTTTGGTAACAACCCCAAACATGTCGTCTTACCTTTCCAAAACTGTTATTACAGCAGCAATTATTGGATCAGGTTTAACTTTTGGTTACAAACAATACACCAAGGACGTCACAATTGTTTACAATGATTGCAGCAATGAGCCTGAAGTTGTGAACAAACTCATCAAAGAAAAGACATCAAGAAAACCAATTTGTATTTCTTACAGAATCCCAATTAAGGCAGAAAACTCATTACTTACACCTGAAACCATGGTGGAATCAATGTTCTCTTCCTTAACTATGGTACCAGAGAAGATTATCCTATGGTGTATAACTTCAAAATACGAACCAATGACAAAACAAATAGGACATTCAATCTTTGGAATGTTTAAAGTCGAAGTTCTTAATCCAAAAATTGCTGTTTTAAATTGGAAGTTAGGTAAAATGGAAGGATTACATATATATCACAGAAATGAAAATGTTGCGATGTTTGATACTATTGTATGGTCTTCAGGAACAATAAGTCCACTTCTTGAACAGTTTCATCATATCTATTCTAAATTGCTTTTAGTATCAGCTGTGAATTCTTAAGTAACTACCGTTACTATAGATCTATCCAGTTTATTTATCATCTTTCACTTACATATTTAGAATTTCTAATATTTTATATAGCACCCTTCACTACTGACTTGTAAAAAAAGCCTCTTTGGGCCTTAGATAGTTTTCCAAGTGCTCATTAATTACTTTGTGTATGATTGCTAAACAAGATATCTAACCAACAACCAACAAATACCTAATACCTAATATTTGGCAACGAGAAAAGCGACAAACCACAGCTAAAAGTTCATTATTAATACTTTTAGGTTTTTGACAACCGGCTGTTATTTATTTCCTTTTTGCTTCAGTGGATCTGGTTTTAATTTTAAAACTACATAATCATTAAGTATCATACTACAATGTCAAATGAACCTATAGAAGCAGTCGTTCCATTAGAATCCAACCCAGATGTATTCAGCGATTTTGGACACAAATTAGGTCTATCACCACTTTTATCTTTCACTGATATATTCTCCTTGGATGATCCAGATTTACTTGCATTTCTCCCAAAACCAATGGAAGCTATAATTCTTCTATTTCCTGTCACCGATGAATATGAACAGTTTAAAGATTCAGAGACTGTGTTACCTTTGAATAATGATAAAATCATTTGGATGAAACAAGTAGTGAAAAATGCATGTGGATTGTACGCTCTTCTTCATACATTACTAAATATACCTGAATGTTTTATAGTACAAAATTCATCTGTTGCTAACTTTCGTCGAAACTTAATTGAAGGAAATGCAGATCAAATTGAGTTGGTTCAAAATATTTCAAAAGAAATTTATACTTCATTTAGTAAACGAGGACAAACTGAGGCTCCACAAGCTGAAGATGATGTTGAACTACACTTTGTTTGCTTTATTAAGAAACATGATGGAATATATGAATTAGATGGCAGAAGAAATGGCCCTGTTTTACTGAAAAGTAAAACTGATGCTGGAGATCTTCTTGACGATGATATTGTTGCTTCAAGAGTTAAAAAATATATGTCTCTCGTCACTGGTGAAAATGCACTTAATTTTGCTTTAATGGGATTAGCTCCGTCTATGGACTGATGTTTATTATTTCAAAAAAAAAATTACGTTATACTTTTTACTTTTAAAAATATATATACATATATACATGTTTTAATTACTCTAATCTAAGGTGATAATTTTTGTTTCTTTTGAATATCATCATTCTCACTACTTTGTTTCCTTGTGGTTTTTGAAGAACTATCTGTTGTGGTTTCGGCTTCACTTTCTATAAAATTTTCATTCTTATCTTCTTGATATTCAGGGAACAATTTTTCAAGTGTTTGATGTTGTACTTCAAAAATCTTTTTTTGAAATCCCATTTCACTATATTCAACTTTCATATTATCAAATGCAAATAAAATTTCAATATTAGCTGCATTAATTCTTGCAAAGATTGGCATTTCTTGAGCAAAAATATTCGATTTGGCTTCTAATGGAATATTAGTATCATCAACAAATTGCGTTTTAGAAGATTTATTAGAATCAGGTGAAGATGTGGGAGAAGGAAAATATTCTCCGTTTTCAATTAAATCCTTTAATGTAACAGGATTACTCAACCTTTTATAAACAATATCAGAGCAAGTAAAAGATTTATACCTTTGAGAAAAATGAGTTAAAATTATTTTCTTTGCTTTCATTAATATACCTACTTGAACAGCTTCAGATGTTGTTGAATGTCTTTTATCAACAGCATCTTTAAATTTTTCATCTTCCAATGTTGATTCATGAATTAAAAGATCAGATTTCTCACCAATAAAAGAAAATGTTCCTTTTGGTCTTGTATCACCTGAATATGAAATTTTAAAAATATTAGATTCGTCCATATCATTGTACAAAGATGTGTCTAGCTTGAAAGACATACTAACGGAATAAGAAAAGTCACAATGAAATGCGGAACATGTAGAAATGGATTCAATACCTAATTTATCATATAAATTATTTGTAACATCGCAATTTTTCTTATATTCAATTTCTTTAAATGAAATATTTTCTAAATCATCAGTAGGTATTGTATCAATATTATACCTTTCAAATGATGGAGAAATATAACCATACATAAATTCATCACATGAAATTGGTTGAATAAAACGTTTATCAATAAATTCATCTACATGATTTAATTCATCCATAAAAAAATCATATTGCCATGGTGTAATAAGATATAATATATCTTCCCTACTATCACCATATTTTTCAATTTGTCTAGAATTCCATTCTTTAATAAAATCAATTATACCTAAATGATGATCTGCATGTAAATGTGATAAATAAATAATTGACATTTCATCTAAAATCATATTAACTTCTTCTGGTTGATATAATCTACGTAGAGATCCAAAAGAATTTTCTCCTGCATCTAGTACAATAGAACGAAAACCCGACTTTTTTCCATTTTTATCATCCTTTTTATTGAATGGAATTCGGATAATATTACAAAGAACATTTCTTAATGTTGAAGGTAAAGCAGATCCTGTACCCAAAATTAAGGTTTCAACTTGATCTTTTAAACTTTTTGTTGGATCTAATGTTTTTCTTAATGATGGAGTATTTTCATTAATATCTAACATTTTATCAAAAGATTCTTTTGATATATTATTTTTAATACATTCATCTTGTAATTTATCTTGATATAATGATTTTGCATTTTCTAATGTAAATTGAGCAATTTCTGATCCTTTCTCTGTAGATTTAACAATTTCCGTACCTATTGTACTCCTTAAACTCAAAGATTGACCAGAAATTAATGGTAAAACATTTGGTAAAATTGAATTATCTATTTTCAAATCAGAATTAGTTGACCATTTTGGTAATGGGAAAAAATTTGGTAATAAGGTTTTCCATTTAATTGATATATTAAAAGTTTTACCAAAATTTAAAGAATTTGGACAATAAGATTTATGACTTATAAAATGAGTTGTTTTTGGACCAAATGATTGAATAAAATTAATATATTTTGGATCAGATAATGGATCAGTAATTGAATCATCTATAAAATGAAAAACTGCCGAGTATGGTAAATCTGTTTTTAAATGCTGTTTCCAATTATATTGAAGAGTATTATTTAAGTAATCTTTTGAAGGTATATCTAATATTAAAAGTGGATTTATATTTCTTGATGGTTGTAAAACTTGATCTGGTGAAATGATTGTTCCATCTTCAAGTGTAACAGATTTATAATTACATAAGTCTCTATATTGTGGTGGTTTACAACCTAATTCTTTTGCTACATTAACTAAAAATTTACCTCTAGTAGAATTTGGTGTAATTAGCCAATTAACAGAAACTTTAGGATTAATAATTGAAAATGGTAATGTAATATTAGAAATTTTTTTTGGGGCAGGTCTTGATGATTTTTCTTGAATTGGAAAGATATGTTTCATAATAATTTCTAATTTAGAATGTGCCTCTTCTTTATTATCATTAGAACCATAATCTAAATCTGAACTAATATTAATAGGTGTATAAGCTATATTTGATTTATTAACAGGAATTTCAATATCTTGAGCTTTTAGATCTAGTCCAAATCTGAATAAAAAATATCTCCAAGATGAAATCATATATTGAATAAGTTTATTTCCACTATGATATAAATTTAAATATTTAACACCTTGATCACTAACTGTAAGAATTAAACCTGGTAAACCTGCGATAGATTCCCAATCTAATATACCAGATAAAAATATATTTGTTAATCGACTTGTTCTTGCTTTCATTTCATTACATTTTCTTTGTAAACCTGCAGGTACATTTCCAATAATAATTCTATCACCAGTTGATTGATCTTCAATCATTAAAGAAGGTTTACTAATATCCGATGATGGATGTGTAAGAACGGATAATAAATAAGACATACTATGATTATTAGAATTTTTAGATTTATTTGTTTTTTTATCTTTCGTTTTATATTTATCTTTTAATATCAATACAGGATTTAATGGTTTTGAAGATTTAGATTGAGATACTGGTTTAATATTTGATGACAAAAAGCGAATATATCTGTTATTGGAGTTAAAACCCCGAATGACTTGAAAGGTATGATTAAAATTCAACGACAACAAACCGAAATATGAGAAATATGGATGAATAAAAAAATTACTCCCTTTTCAACCAATCAATAGAACTAGATATTTGAGTTCTATATATATAATAATTGATCAGAATATTGGATGGATGGATAGGTTCGTGTAAACCAAGATAATAGAGGTAGTTCAGTTGAGAAATGGAAACAAAAATCAATTATAAAAGAATAAAACCTAAAATTCAGTTGTTGAAAATGGGTGGAACCGAAAAGTGAAAGAAAAAGTTTCACCCTTTTAGTAGTAGTTACGTAATATATATGTGAAAACTGGGTACTTTAACTACCCCTATACATACAGTTTTTATTAAGATAGATACTACGTATGTGCATATAGATTCCAATTCCCACCTGCTGTGTGTGTATGTGGTTTCATGATTAGTTTGATACGAAGAAAAAAGTTGAATTTTTCTTTTTTATTTTTTCTTTTTTATTTTTTCATTTTTTCATTTTTTCATTTTTTTATTTTTTCATTTTTTTATTTTTCTCATTTTTTATTTTTTTCATTTTAAAAAAATTTTTATTTTTTTTTTTCAGGATCAAAGCCTAATCATCTAGAGTTACAAATAATAGAGAGAGATATTCTCTTTTTAACATATATATCTTCTCTTTGAAATCATCTCCTTTCCCAACCAAAATCTAAACCTAATGGCACCTAAGAGAAGCAGAGAAGATCCAGAAGCAAAGGAACAGAAGTCTTTGCTTTCATCAGCTGCGGAAATTGCCTTTCCAAGAGGTGGTGCTTCAATTTTGACACCAATGGAAATGAAAGAAGTTTCTAATAAAGCTAAAAGAGATGTACTTTTTGAACAAAATTCTAAAAATGAATCTACTTCTACCTCCGAACCTTCTAAAAAGAGATCTAAAAAATCTAAAAAATTGAGTATTTTATCAAAAGATGAACAAGATGAAGAAAATGAGAAGAAAATTGTAACTGTTGATACTTTATCTTATAATATTTTAAATACTGGTTCCTATGTATTAGGTATGATTAAACAAATAAATCAAATGGAATTAATTCTTTCTTTACCTGATAATTTAACCGGTTATGTTCCAATTACAAATATTTCAACAGAATTAATTCACTTATTACAAGATTTTGATGATCAAAATGATTCTGATTCTGATTCTGATTCTGATAGTGATAATGATGATGATAAAGAAAAAGAAAATTTAAATCAAAAATTAAAAGAATTCCCATCTTTAGAAAAAAGATTTTCTATTGGTCAATATTTAAGAGCAAAAATTGTCCCAAGTACAAATGAAAAATTTAAGAAAAGAATTGAACTTTCAATTGAACCTGAAAAAGTTAATGATACAATGGATGAAAATGATGATTTTATTTCAAATTCAATTGTTCAAGCTTCTGTTGTTTCTTTAGAAGATCATGGTGCAATCTTAAAATTTGGTAAACAATCAAAATTATCTGGTTTTATTTCTAAAAAAGAATTAACTTCAAATTCTATTAATGTTGATGTTGGTTCTGTCATTCTTGTATATATTTCAAATATTAATCCAAGAACTGCTACTTGTAAATTTCCAATTGCTGTTGTTAAGAAACAACCAATGGTTTCTTCCATCTCTACAATTAATTCACTTTTACCTGGTATGATAGTTGATGCTACTATTGAAGATATTTTAAATGATGGTTTAGTATGTAAAGTTCATTCATTATGTGATGGTACTGTATCATTTCAACATTTAGGTCCTTTACAGTCATTAGATGATATTAAACATAAATTTTCAATTGGTTCAATCATTAAAGCTAGAATTATTGCATCATATTTAAAGAATGGTCAAAATAAATTATCTTTATCTATTTTACCTTGTCATCAAACTTTAACTTATTGTGGTAAAGAAGCATTAGAAGCTTTCCCAATTGGTCATATATTAGATAATGTTACAGTTAAAGGTAAAGATACTAATTTTATCTTTGTTGATTTAATGTCAGGTGATATCCCAGGTTCAGTTCATAAATCCAGAATTTCAAAAACTTCAGATTTAGATTTAGATTTCAAACTTGGTTCAACTCATAAAGCTAGAATTTTAGATTATTCTGATTTTGATAATATTTATATTTTAACTCTTGATGCAGAAAAAATTGAAGTTACTTATTTAAGAGCAAATGATATCCCAATTGGACAAAAAATAACTTGTGAAATTGAAAAAGTTTCTACTGAAGGTATTGTAGTTAAACTTGAAAACGATTTTAAAGCAAATGTTCCAGCATTTCAAATTAGTGATATTAAATTGGTTTATCCTGAAAGAAAATTTAAAATCGGTTCTAAAGTCAAAGGTAGAATCTTAAATGTCAAACAATTAAGTTCAAACAATGCTGCATTAACTGTTACTTTAAAAAGATCATATGTTAATGCAGATGATTCAAATATTATTACTTCATACGATGATTTAAAATCTGAAATGCGTGCTTTAGCAACTGTTGAAAAAATATTACCAAATGGATGTGTTGTTTCGTTTTTTGGTGGTGTTTCTGCATTCTTACCAAATTCTGAAATAAGTGAAACGTTTGTTGAAAATGCTGCTGATTTTGTAAAATTAGGTCAAACTGTTAATGTTAGAATTGTTGATTTTAACAAAGAACAAAGTAGATGTTTGGTAAGTTTAAGAATATCAGCTGATATGTCATCAAGTCAAAGACAAGATTTAGATAATTTAATTCCAGGAAAATCAATTGTTAATGCAGAAGTCATTGAAAAAGAAAAGAACTTAATTTCTGTTAAAATTGATGGTACTGATCTACGAGGTATTATCAATGTTGGACAATTATCTGATTCTACAATTGATAATTGTAGAGGTCAATTAAAAAAAATCAAAATTGGTGAAAAGATTGAATGCCTTGTTCTTTTAATTGATCATCGTAAGAGAGGTATCACATTATCTGCAAAACCTTCATTAATATCTGATGCTAAAAATGGTACTTTACCAACTCATTATGAAGATATATCTGTTTCTGATAAAGTATTGCATGGTTATGTTAAGACTGTAATTCCATCTGGAGTTTTTGTTTCTTTCGGTAATAATTTAACTGGTTTAGTCATTCCTAAATTTGCATCATTTAAAAGGATTACTGATTTAACTACAGCTTTTAATCAGGATCAATCTGTTGATTGTACAATTATCAATGTTGATGAAAAAAATAATAGATTTTTAGTCTCCTTACTCGTTGAAACTGCAAATTCAAAAGATAAAGCTGAAAACCCAATTGATAGTAGTATTAAGAAATTAGGTGATTATTCTATTGGTAAAATTACTAAATGTGAAATTAAAGCTATTGAAAAAACACATTTATTAGTTAAGTTGAGTGATAATCAAGATGGTCGTATTGATTTGAGTGAAATTTTTGATAATGTTTCAGATATAAAAGATTTAAACAATCCATTGGTAAACTTTCAAATTGGGCAAAAGATTAAGAAAGCTAAGGTTATTGGTTATTATGATTTAGAAAGACAAAAATACGTTCATTCTAAAAAGGTTAAATCTAATTTAGTTGATTTAACTATCAAGCCTAAAAATCTAGAAACTGTTGAAGCTATATATCCACTTGCATTTAATGATATCAAAGAAGGTGATAATGTTTTAGGTTATATTTTAAGTATTCAAAATGGTTATTTCTGGTATGCTATTTCACCAGCTCAAAAAGCTAAGATGTCATTTGTAGATGTTACTGATGATGTTTCAAAACTTGAAAATTTCAATGAAGAATTTAAGGTAGGTACTATTGTTCCAGCAAAAGTCACTAATGTTGATGTCGATCACTATGCAATTAATGTTTCAGGTCGTTCCAGATTTATTAAGTCTACCAAAGATGTTAAAGTTGGTGACATTTTACCATCATTAATTTTGAATGTTAGGGACAATTCTGTTTTAGTATCATTGGGTGAAAATGTTACTGGTGTTTCTATGGTCACTGATGCTTTGGATGATTATACTTTACGTCTTAGTGATGTTTTTCATGTTGGTGAATTTCACCAAGCTACTGTTGTTTCAACTGATCATAAAATTTATGTTTCTTTAAGAAGCAAAAATCCAAAAGATAGATTAATTAATACTATTGAAGATATTAAAAGAGGTGATATTGTTAGAGGTTATATTAACAAAATAAATAATTCAGGTTTGTTTGTCGATTTAGGTAGATCAGTTTATGCTCTAGTTCGTATTTCAGATATGTCTGATTCAGTTATGAAGAATTGGAGGGAAGTTTTTTCAGTTAATCAATCTATTAAAGGTCGTATTTTGGAGGCAAATCACACTGGAAGAGTTTTAATGTCATTAAAGAATAGTATTGTCAATGGTGATCTAAAGAATTTGAAGATGTTTTCTGATTTAAAGATTGGTGATGTCTATGAAGGTTCTATAAAAAAAGTAGAAGAATACGGTGTTTTTGTTACTTTAGATGGTACTGATAATGTATCAGGTTTATGTCATCGTTCTGAAATTACTGATGCTCCAATTAAAAATGCAGAGGATATTTTCAAGGAAGGTGAACGTGTCAAAGTTAAAATTTTAGATATCAATGAAAAGAAAAGACAATTATCGTTAGGTATGAAGGCTTCATATTTTAGAGATGGATCTGAATCAGATAATGATGATGAAGATGATGATGTCGACATGGATAAAGATAACAATAGTGATGCAGAAATTGAAGATGAAGAAATGCTGGATGCTTCTGACAACAATGATGATGATGATAACAGCGAAGAAAATGAAGATGAGAGTGAAGATGAAGATAATAATACAGAAGGCATGGGTTTATCCACTGGTTCAGGAAATGGTTTATCTACCGGTTTTGATTGGACAGCATCTATTTTAGAACAAGCCAAGGATGAAGAATCATCTGACGAAGAAGAAGAATTTGAAATGAAAGTCAATAAAAAATCAAAGAAAACTGTTAAAGAAAAAAGTGTAGAAGATAAAACTGGAGATCTAGATACTAGGGCACCTCAATCTATTTCTGATTTTGAAAGATTATTAGTTGGTAATCCAGATTCATCCATTCTTTGGATTCAATATATGTCATTCCAATTACAATTGAGTGAAATCGAAAAGGCTAGAGAAATTGCTGAAAGAGCATTGAAAACTATTAACTTTAGAGAAGAACAACAGAAGATGAACATTTGGATTGCATTATTGAACTTGGAAAATTCTTTTGGTGATGATGAAACATTAGAATCTGTTTTTAAGAAGTCATGCCAGTATATGGATGCTTACACTATGCATCAGAAATTGGTGGCTATTTACATTGCATCTGAAAAATATGATAAGGCAAACAAATTATTCGGTACTTTATGTAAAAAATTTGGTGCTAAGAATCCAGGTGCTTGGGTTTCTTATGGTAATTTCTTAATAGATAGAAATGATAACGAAGAAGCTCATAAGATACTTGCAAGATCATTACAAATATTACCAAAGAGAAATCATGTTGATGTTGTTAGAAAGTTTGCACAATTAGAATTTCAAAAGGGTGATGCAGAACAAGGTAGATCATTGTTCGAAGGTTTATTATCGGATGTTCCAAAAAGGATCGATTTGTGGAATGTCTACATTGACCAAGAAATCAAAGTGGATAACAAAAAGAAGGTTGATGAATTGTTTGAAAGAGTTATTGAAAAGAAGTTAACAAGAAAACAAGCCAAGTTTTTCTTTGCTAAGTGGTTAAACTATGAAGAACAAAAAGGTGATGAAAAGTCCCAAGATTATGTTAAGGCCAAGGCTGCAGAATTTGCCCAAAAACTTTCCAAATAAGCATTAAGAGTGCATTGTTCATAATGAATCTATTCGTTTCTGGTATATACATACATTGTATATTTCTAACATTATAGAGCTGTATATCATCTATATATATTTTATGTTTGTATTTATTTTAAATTATATAATAAAAGTTAATATTTTGTATTTTGTATTTTGTATTTGATATGTTTCATAATTATGTATTCTATCATTAAAATCCGGGCTGTGGGCTGTGCAGCAACCACAAAAAAAAAGGTTCATAAGATTTATTTTCTTTACTGAAGAATAAGTTGCCCTTTTTGGTTTACATCTTTTTTGATTGCTGTTCTTATTTCAACTCTCTGAAATAGTTGTTTGTATTCATGCATATATACATATCTGCAGTAGTATCAGAAATAAGTATCAATGAATAATAGGAGCTTGAATTTTTTACTGTATCTAATATTCGTGACTTTTGTAGTTTGGTTCATTTATGACCAATTCTTTAAACAATGGCTCTTTGATAGAAAGTCATCCATTCCAAACGAGTTTCGAACATCATTTCAATGTATCTCCGATTGTTTTGCACTGCATGATACCAATCATAAACAGATATCAAATACAACAACAAATGTTATTATTGGAAACTGTTTCACTACAAATAAAGGAAATATGTTATCTATCTCTAAAAATATTTTTACACCGTTAGCTCATAAGCAATTTGAACAGTTTGTGTTTACTTATCTAAAGATTATTTTATAACTCGAAAATATTAAATCCAAAAATCAATACTAACAATCTTGATTTCTCATTTTTTGTTGTTTTTTATCATATAGTTGCCTTGAATTTACTTCTCTAATCAACGAAGATCCAAATGTTCTTATTGCTGTAAAAAAGTGTCTCATTACTACATTTAATTTAAACAAATCCATCAATAAAATAAAAGAACCCAAGAGTATTGGATTTAGCTCATTCGTTATAACCATTGCAATGATCACTACTTATGTTTACTTAGAACAATATTTACCAAAAACAAATGATTTATTTCATCATGAATGTCCTAAGCTGATTACTAATATCCAAGAACCATCAGGTAAAATAATAGAAAGACGAAACACAGATTCACAAGAAAATAAAGATGTAATTGTAACGCATAATACACAACTTAAACCATTCACCAAAGTTACAAAAATGTCACCTCAAAATTTTACTTCTTCATATCCAGTTCCATTAAGCTTTCCAAATCCACCCATTCCTGTCATGATGTTTCCAAGTTCTAATATACCAGGAATCCCGGTGACTAAAACATTGTCTAATTCTAATCCAATGGAAGCTATATATTACCAAAATAACCCGGCTGACATTAGATTTCAAAGAATTGGATCTGGTGATTTCATGCCAGATGTTTACAGACAAGGGGAAATAGCTACAAAAAAAGTTTGGAAATCAAATGTTTCAGATGTCAAATACATGAAAAGTCCATCATTATCAGTTGCTGATAGTGTTTCGAGCACACCAAAGAAGAAAAGAGAATATACAAATCATGAATCTCACTTAACTGATCATAAAAATGAACCGCCTTGCACACAAAATATTTTAGATGGATTGGATGAATTAGATTTGGAAATTGCAGAACCTTGTATTTCTATTGCTACTAATAAGGCTGGAGATATAAATACAAATAAATCTAAAATGCCACACGAATCAACGCTTTGTAATAGTAAGGCTACTACATTAGTAAGTGAATCAAACGATAATAGTGCTTGTAAAGATAATTTGATTCAAAGAACTGCATTGAATGTTATTGGTGATGATAAAGATAATCATCAAAAATTATCTTCAAATGTGAACCATCTGTTTTCATCCCCATCACCGTCAATTCCTGGAACTTGGGCATTCCCCTCAAAATCAAACTATCACAATGCTCCTAATAGCCCATTTTACGGTTTCAACCCACTTTTGAATACTAACAATATGAATATGAAAACATATAATCATGTTCATATTGGTAATGCTAATAAACAACTGTATCCACCCCATATGTCAAGCCCACTAGTTGGCAATCCAATCTGGAACGCATATCAACCCACAGATAATACTGGGAAATCCAATTGTTATCGATAAATAAATGACACAAAAATTTGCTGTTGTATAAAACTAGACAAATTGCTAAATAGAATCACTGTAATGTAATTTATAATTCATCTCGTGTAGTAGGTAAGAGCCGATAAACTTCTCAACGTATCCCAAAGTAAAAGTCCCATAGCCCCAAGCATACAACAAATTACAATTTCCTTTTTGGGACATCATTTTTTCCTCACCATGTTTAATTTTTTTTTTTTTTTGTTAGCTGAAAATTTTTTTCACTTGCTGGTTTATTCATTTAATGTTCTAATTGTTATTCAGTTTATAATACTTTAAATAGAATAATTACTCCCAATATAAAATTAATTAAAGTCATCCCATTATCTGTGAAATATGATTTCTGCTACTGCATGGGTCCCAAGAGGGTTTGCTTCTGAATTTCCAGAGCAATATGAACTTGATGATGAAGAAATGAAGAGAATTGAAGAAATGTCAAAATTGAATTTAGATGAAGCTAAAGCCGATCTTGAAAATGCACAAGCTGAAGCTAATGAAAACAACTCTGATTATACTGACATAGTAGATTCCAACAAGCTTAAAGATCAAATTGAGATTGATGAAGATTTAAAAGAATATGATTTTGAGCATTATGATGATGACGAAACTGATGAAACAGGTGAAAAAATAGTCATGTTTCCAGGTTTAAGTAACACCCAAGCATCATATATTAAAAAAGTTAGAAAGAATGGTGTTGAAACCTTAGGTAACGATGATGAGGATGAAGATATTGAAATTGAAGAAGAAGAACATTATTTACAATTACCAACCGAAGAAGATAAACTTGAAGAACGTGCCGAACAACAAATCTACCCAACCGATAACTTAATTCTTGCTACCAGAACAGAAGATGAAGTTTCATATTTAGATGTTTACATATATGATGATGGTGCAGGTGCATTAGATCCTGAAGATGAAAAGGATGCAGAAGGTGAAAAAAAATATGATGAAGATGTTAAACGTGGTATGGTCCGTGAGGGTAATTTATACATTCATCACGATTTAATGTTACCAGCTTTCCCACTATGTGTTGAATGGTTAAGTTATAGACCAAAGGGTGAAAATGATATTAAAAATGTTGGCAACTTTGCTGCGATTGGTACTTTTGAACCAACTATTGAATTATGGAACCTTGATTGTATTGATAAAGCATTCCCTGATGTCATTTTAGGTGAAAATGAATATGCTGAATGGAGTGCAAAGAATACAGGATCCAAAAGTAAAAAGAACAAGAAGAAGAAGAAAGCAAGTAAAGTATATTCCAAATGTCATACAGATGCTGTTGTTTCATTATCGCACAATCGTATATTTAGAAATGTTTTATGTTCCACATCTGCGGATAGTACTGTCAAGTTATGGGATTTAACCAAATGTAGAGTTGAACGTGCCATTGATGATGGATTACATGCTGGTAAGGCAGTTTCTAGTAGTAGATGGATGCATAGTAATGGTAGTGAAGAAGGTGGTAGTATATTGTTAACTGGTGGTTATGATGGTTTTATGAAAATAAGTGATGTCAGATTAGAAGATGTTATTAAAAACAGTAAAAAATTTTCTTGTGGTAGTGAATATGGTGAAGAAGTTGAAAGTATTGGAAAGATGGGAGAAAATTACATTATTGGTGGATGTGATTCGGGTAATGTTTACTGTTATGACATTCGTAAAGAAAATACAAAACCATTATGGACCTTACATGCACATGATTCAGGTATTAGTACATTGAGTAGTAATAATGAAATTCCAGGTTTGATTGTCAGTGGTGCTATGGGTGAAAAGGTTGTTAAAGTATGGAACGTTAAAGACAATAAACCACGTATGATTTTAAGTAAAGATTTTGGTTGTGGTAATGTTTTAACTACCTCATTTGCTGATGAAATTGAAGTATCTGGTAATTTAATTATTGGTGGAAGTAACAATGCTGGTTTAAAGATGTGGGATTGCTTTAGTAACTCTACAATTAACAAGGGTTTCCATGAGGAGTTAATTGATTTACAAAAAAGAGCTGTTGTTGAGTCTGAGAAATATGGTAGAGTTAGTAGAATTGCTAGGAAATATAAAAGGGGATACGGTGAAAGTATTGTTGAACCGGAAGTTGGTGGAATCGGTGATGAAGATGAAGATGAAGAATAATTGTAATTATACATATACATTTTTTAGAAAATGTTATAATAATCTCTTAAATAAATTAAATGAAATGATAAAAATAAAAGGTCAAATAGGACAAAAAGTTAGATGAAAGGTAATATTTTTAATAAAAAAATTCAGTAATATCGAAAAGTAAAAAGTAAAATTGTTAATACAATTTTTCAGAATATAAAAATAATAGAAGTCTTATCAACCGTCGTTAGTAAATACACAAAGGTCATAATTAGCTGAATCGCCACTTGGAGTAGTAGAATAATTACCCCACCATTGTGGGAAATTATAAGTACGACCACCAGCACCAAAAATTGCAAAAGATAAAATGAAGACTGCAACTTGAACACCACCAGTTAAACCAGCTGCAATGATGTAGTTATATTTCTTAAAGAATACAGGCTTGTATCTTCTCCAGTAAAATTGAGAAAGAATAGCAACGATAAAGAAAGACCAAATTGAAGAATTAACACCAACACATAACCAACCAATATACCAAACCATAATTGGAACATTGATTTTATCAAAACCCCAATTTGGTCTTAAACGATGAAGTAAGTAAAATGGAATTGGAATAAATAAACCAATAGCCAAACTAATTGGAACCATTTTGTATGTAGAGTCAGCGGAGAACATATATTTTGCTAAGGCACCCCATGCAATACCTTGAGTATTATATTGTTGAACATTTTGACCAGACCAAACTGCTGTACCTTCAATACTTAACAAAATTTCTTCTTGATTTTCAACAATTGATTCCATCATGATATAATTAAAAATTGCACCAACACAAGTACCAATGACTTGTCCAATAAATGCATCTTTTGGTGGCAACTTTAAATATTCTGCTTGTTTCAAATCTTGTAACATTAAGAAAGATTGTGAGACAGAATTGTAACTGAAAAGAGTAAAGTACATATTTGCTAATGGGTAACCAGGTTTAATATAAGCACCAATCAATTGACAAACAGTTTGCATTTGAGTACCTCCAAAACCAAAAATTGCTACCAAACCACCTAAAACTAAAGTTAAACAAAAGGCAATGACAATTGCAATAACCAACATCCACCATGGTAAACCTGTATTACCTTCATAAATACAAACAACAGCAACAATAAAAGCGATGATTAAAGTTATGAAATACCACCAATGAGGAACATCTTCATATTTTAAATAAGATTTGAAATGAGGATCATCACAAATTTCAGGAACTTCTCCATTAGAATCCAATCTTTGATCATGTTCTGCTGGAACCCAAAACTTAAGATATTTTTTCCATTGTTTAATCATTGGTTTTAAGGATTGGACCCAACTGAATGAAGCACTAATTTTATCTTTATGGAACAAGTACATGTAAGTGAAAGTTGAAGCAACAGATAAATTGGTAGCAATCAAGTAAACAACATAAGTTGAAGACATGTAAGGAATGCCTTGAACTTTTAATGCTTCTTCATTTAAAGCATTTTTGGCATTTAAAATAAGAGTTTGATTATAGACTAAATAATTACCTTCTGATGATGAATCATAAAATAAATCTTGAGACATAAATGGGAAATTTTTTGCTTTCCAAACATTACCATAATAAACACCACAAAAAACAGCTATGCAAAGAATATAACCAGCAATATTATTGCCAATGGCAACTGGTGGTTGAACCATGGGATTTGCAGTTGAAGAAATATAATTCCAATCAAAACAAAAAGAAAAGAAACCTAAACCTTCATTATTGTTAGTTCCACCAAAAAGTCTTGAAATTACAGCATTTTTACCAGCATGAGAGATACAAACAGGAGAAAATCCGATTAATAAAGGAAACATCCATTCAGGAACAATTTCATATAGTAGCATAACAGTAAAACAAATATAAAACCATTTTAATTGTTTTTTTGTTTTTGTTTTGTCTGCATGTAAAGTATGTATTGTTGAAACTTGTGCAATAATATTTGGATAAAACATATCAGTTGGATATAATAATGAATTTCTTAATAAACCACATAATCCATAACCTAATAATTGAGAAGCTAAAGTTATAAAGATAGCAACAGCTTTATTAACAACCATATTTTTGTACCATAATTTTTGAACTGCCAAAACTTCAATTGCTAAAGCACAATTAGCAGCTGCTGATGCCATAATAGTAATTAAAACATGTTCCTTTTTATTAAATGGGTAAGGATTTAAATATTTTAACCAACCTTTTCTTGGAATAAAATTTGACATTGCTTCTGCTAAACAATATGCAATTAGCATTAAAAAGATACCATTAACAAGAATAGTTTGTGGCTTAAAATAAAAAATACATTGTAAAACACCACCAAAAATTGCTAAACCAACACCTAAAAATACTGATCTAAAATTCCAAACTTTTAAAGTTGGATCATCCGAACTATCAATAATTTTAATAACGATATCTTTTGAACTTTTAAATTCTGGATCATCGATATCATCTTCATCTAAAGAAGATGAAGAATCAATAAGTTCGACAAAATCTTTTTTCTTTTCATTATTTGTGTAGCTTATAGAACTTGAAGTAGGTATTTTTTCATTGGTATAACTTAAAGCATTTGAAGTTACTGCTTCAATCTCAGATTCACCGACTAGTTCCTTTACAGTTGGAATTGGCATGTGATTAATTTAATTGTTTAAAGAATAAAAGAAATAAAATGAAATAGGAAAGAGGAAATCAGAAAGTTAAGAGTTAAGATACATACAATTTATACAGATATATGTTTAAAAAGGATATTACATGCTTAAATAGAAAAAAATTAAAAACACAAAGAGCTAAAGATTAATTTTTAAAAGGTAATGAAATGATTTAGTTGCAGATAATACGAAATAAACTTAATATTAAGATTAAGATTAGAATTTGATTTATAGATTAAGGTTAGAGGATAAGATTAAGATTAAGATTAAGATTAAGATTAGGAGTAGGATTAAAAACATAATTAATTTTACATTAGACATTAGATTTTATAGAAGCCACGATAAATGTGAGATGGCTGATGGCTAAAGATTGATGAGTGTGTGGTGTGTGGTGTGTGGTGTGTGGTGTATCAAGTGGTAAGGAGATTAGATAAGAGATGACAGATGGCGATCTACGATCTACATTGTATATATATATATTAAGGCCGTAGAAACGAAAGTTCAACATCCCGAAAATTTGATAATTGATAAATTTGATAAATGGTAATTGATAAGTTACAAGAACTAATTTGGAAATCAGAGATGGTCATATTTGGAATGACGTTTTAAAGTAAAGAGTAAAGGAATATAAAATAAAATTAATAGAAGATGAAAGGTCTGAAAATATCGAGGAAACATAAATAGCTTTTTTAGTATATGTATATATATAATATAAGGTGGATGCCGTTTGATAAGGGGGCATAACGCATAAAGCACAAAGCATAAAATAAAAAGCATGAAACATGAAACGGAAGTTGGAGAGATGAGATGAGAGATGAGATAAATTTGATAAATAGATCTAATCGAGGAAACAAGAAATTCAAGAAAAATGAAAAATATTCTGCGGCGGTAAAAGAGTTAAGATCTGGCCGAATGAGGAAAAAGAAGCGGAAAAGCGAAGAATAAAGAATTAATGTATATATAGTTAATGAGAACGGATTTGATCGTTAGGAGTTGCCATAATCGGGAACGGAGAAGAAAGGTGATTGTGATTGTGATTGTGATTGTGATTGTGATTGTGATTGTGATTGTGATTGTGATTGTGATTGTGATTGTGATTGTGGTTGTGATGGTGGTTGTGATGGTGGTTGTGATGGTGGTTGTAATTGTGGATTGTGGTTGTAATTGTAATTGTAATCGTAATTGTAATCGTAATTGTGGTTGTGATTTATGACAATTGGACACCAGGTTTCCGGACAACGATCGGGCCTCATGGGTGCCAGGCAGGTGCCAGGCAGGTGGCAGGCAGGTGGCAGGGGAAGTGGGAAGTGAGAAGCCTCTATCGGCCACCAGCAATGTGCAGTGTACAGCCGCTTGTTAACACGGCTGTGTCACGTGACTGGATTATGGGCCCGCCCCGAACTCTGATTCTATTACAACTATATAGCTCTATAATTTATAATGATTATGAATATTAAACTGTTCAGATCTATATAAAATTAGTTTCTATGTATAAAATTAACAACAGATTTGCAAGATAATACAAATGTTAACTAGGAATCATCATATACTTTAGCAACTTATTTTGTGAATAATTGTATTCTAACACCAACCAATGCCAAAGTTGAAATGATAAATATATGTATATATATATGACAATTTTGAACAATGTTCAAGCTGAAAAATACACATCCATATCTTTTCAACAAATATCTCATAATGAGTTTTTTCAAACACAGGAAGTAATTCCAATTTCTTAAACAAATTTGAAAAAGAAATGGACACATTTTACGAAGGTTTGTTCCCACCATACATATTAAAGCCAAGGTTGATACTTGAAGATGTTTTGGTTAAGGCTGTACTCATGTAGGAAGTTTGATCCAGATTCTGAGAGTTGTATTTACTGACAAAAAATGGAAGATATCTCTTTCAAAGAAACGGTTTTGTTCAAAAATAAAGTAGGTATTTTCTTGCCAAAAGAAGTTTATTCACATGGTTTGCTATATAGAAGTCGATATGTTGCAATGTCTAGAGCATCCGGTTTAAGCAATTTAAGATTTATTTACTCCTCAAGATCCAATAATGAAAATTACCAATTGCTGAATATAGTTTCAACAGATGTTACCATTAGGTTAAGACAACAACTATCTGAAGTCTAATAGATAAATTGGTTTAATTAATTAAATTAATTAAATATTATACTTACATATTAAATATTAAATAAACATATTGTTCAATGCTCAATTTATTTAATTATTTGCTGTATGTATATTATTTACTGTATTATTTACTGTATATATATGTGTAAATGTGTCTTCTCTTTTTTTTTGATATTTTTCTATCGATTTAAAAAAATTATCAATCTTTATAGTATACGACGGCTGGTTTCATTCATCACTTAATGAAACCTCCTCCCATACCAACTATCCATCACACCTATAATTTATAGTGTGTATGTTGTATGTGTATAAATTTTCTCTAATAAATCTTAGCACAAAAAAAAACTACTCCGCCACTCCGACACAAATTTTAAAAAAAGTACATCACGTGTGCTGTTTGTGGCGCAAGAGGCCCTGCGTCGATCGATGCAGTTTTTTTCTTAATTTTTCTCTCTTTCTCCGCTTCCGTTTTGGGAAAAAACAACCCCTCCCGATATCCATTATCCACCACCCCGGTACCGGCTGAGTAATCCTTTCATCCTATTGGTCCGATTGCAGACGCAGACGTCAGCAGCCGGCGCTCTGAAGTTCTGAAGTGGGCACCTGAAAAATGAAATACAAAATACAAAATACAGAGTACAGAATAAAAGAAAGAAACATAAGAATAACAAGAGATAAGATCAGTGATTAATTAGGGATTAGTGATTGAGTGGAGTCATGCCGTCAGCCGTCAGCCGTCAGCCATCCCCTCAATTTCTCGTGTAAACTGTATACAACGTACGAATAACAACTTTTCACTGTGCAATTTACTTTTGACGACGGCTGCCTCCCTTTCTTCCTCCCTGTTGCCACCCGTCTTTTCGTACTTCTGTTTGCTTTTATTTGCTTCTATTTACTTTACCTCAAATCAGATATCTTTCACACAAATAGAGAACATACTGGTTATTTATCTATACACTTATTCCCTTCATTATTATCACATTTTCTAATAATCATATTATCATATATTATAACCTTCCATAAATAATCTATATCTCAAAATGGTTGTGTTAAAATCAGATCCTGCTTTAGAATATTCCGAATATTCCATTTCAGAATCTAATGATTCAACCACTGATGTATCTTCAAATATTTCAAATTCCTCATTATCTTCAAATTCTTCTCAATCTGATTTTGCATCTTCTTATTCTGTATACAAATATGATGAAGTACCTGAAAATAAATCTTGGGCTTCAACTTTACCAACTCAAAAAGGTTTATACAACCCTGAATATGAAAAGGATAATTGTGGTGTTGGTATGTTATTAAACAGTTTAATTATTTTCTTTTTTTTTACTATCCTTATATCACAAATACTAACAATTTAATATATATTTTCTTTGCTTCCAATAATTCTATTTTTTCAAAGGTTTTGCATGTCAAATTCAAGGTAAAGCTTCTCATAAAATCATCTCTGATGCAAAATATTTACTTTGTAATATGACTCATAGAGGTGCTGTTGGTTCTGATGCAAGAGATGGTGATGGTGCTGGTGTAATGACTTCAATTCCTCATAAATTCATGTTAAGAGAATTTGAGTATCATTGTAATGTTAAATTACCTGAAATTGGTCAATATGCAGTCGGTAATTTATTTTTCAAAAAAGATGATGAAATTTTTCAAAAATCAAAATCAACTTTTGAAAATATAGCAACTTCTTTAGGTTTAAGAGTCTTAGGTTGGAGAAATGTTCCTGTTGATTCTTCACTTTTAGGTCCTGCATCTCTTTCAAGAGAACCAAAAACTTTACAACCTTTGGTTGTTTTAGAAGAAGCTTACGGTACAGGAAATACTCCTTTAGAAATTTCACAAGATGAATTCGAATCAAAATATGAAAAACATTTTGAAAAACAATTATATATTTTAAGAAAGCAATCAACTCATACAATTGGTTTACACAATTGGTTCTATATTTGTTCTCTTTCAAATAAAAATATTGTTTATAAAGGTCAATTAGTTCCTGTTCAAGTTTATTCTTATTATCATGATTTAGTTAATGCTGATTATGAATGTCATTTTGCTTTAGTTCATTCAAGATTTTCAACTAATACTTTCCCATCTTGGGATAGAGCTCAACCTTTAAGATGGGCTGCTCATAATGGTGAAATTAATACTCTTAGAGGTAATAAAAATTGGATGAGAGCAAGAGAAGGTGTTATGTCTTCTAAATTATTTGGTGATGATATGGATAAATTATATCCAATTATTGAAGAAGGTGGTTCTGATTCTGCTGCTTTAGATAATGTTTTAGAAATTTTAGTTATAAACGGTGTATTATCATTACCTGAAGCTATTATGTTATTAGTTCCTGAAGCTTGGCAAAATAATTCTACAATGGATCCAAAAAAGAGAGCTTTTTATGAATGGGCCGCTTGTTTAATGGAACCTTGGGATGGTCCGGCCCTTTTCACATTTGCAGATGGTAGATTCTGTGGTGCTAATCTTGATAGAAATGGTTTGAGACCTTGTAGATATTATGTCACTGACGATGATATCATGATTTGTGCTTCTGAAGTTGGTGTTATTCCAATTGAATCCAAAAAAATTGTTAAAAAGGGTAGATTATATCCTGGTAGAATGTTATTAGTTGATACTAAAGAAGGTAGGATTGTTGATGATAGAGAATTAAAAAAACAAGTTGCTAATAGATTTGATTTTAAAGCTTGGGCTTTATCAAATATGATTACTATTCCTGAATTATTGACAAAATTAGAAAATAGAGGATTTAATTTACAATCTAAAGTTGACAATGATTTAAAAATTAAAGATGATCCTAAATTATTAGCTAATGCTTATACTTTAGAACAAGTTTTAGCAATTTTAGTTCCAATGGTTAATGGAGGTAAAGAAACTTTAGGTTCAATGGGTAATGATTCTGCATTAGCATGTTTATCTCAACAACCAAGATTAATTTATGATTATTTTAGACAATTATTTGCTCAAGTTACAAATCCTCCAATTGACCCAATTAGGGAAAAAATTGTTATGTCTTTAGAATGTTATGTTGGTCCTCAAGGAAATTTATTAGAAATGAACCCAGTACAATGTAATAGATTGAAAATGACATCTCCAATTTTATCAAATGATGAATTATTAGCTTTAAATGAAATAAATAATGTTTATCCAAAATGGTCTGTTACGAATATTGATATTACATTCAATAAATCAGAAGGTTTAACTGGTTATACAGAAGCATTGGATAGAATTTGTGCTGAAGCAACTCAAGCTATTATTGATAATTCTCAAATTATTATTTTATCTGATAGAAATCTATCATCTTCTAAGGTTGCTGTTTCTGCTTTAATAGCATCTGGTGCAGTTCATCATCATTTGGTTAGACAAAAACAAAGATCCAAAGTTGCAATTATTGTTGAAACTGCAGAGGCCAGAGAAGTTCATCATTTCTGTTGTTTAGTTGGTTATGGTGTAGATGGTGTAAATCCATATTTAGCAATGGATACATTAATTAAACTTAATAATGAAAAATTATTAGTTAAGGAATTTACTAATAGAGAAATTATTGATAATTATAAACATGCAATTGATGATGGTATTTTAAAAGTTATGTCTAAGATGGGTATTTCTACTCTTGCATCTTATAAAGGTGCTCAAATTTTTGAAGCTTTAGGTGTAGATAATTCTGTTATTGATAGATGTTTTGCTGGTACTGCATCTAGAATCAAGGGTATTACTTTTGAATATATTGCACAAGATGCATTTTCTTTGCATGAATTGGGTTATCCATCGAGAGAAACTTTAAAACCAAAGGGTTTACCTGAATCCGGTGAATATCATTGGAGGGATGGTGGTGAATCACATGTTAACGAACCTTCTGCTGTTGCTAACATTCAAGATGCTGTTAGAAATAAGAATAGTAAAGCGTATGAGGCATATTCTAAAAAGGAATATGATGCTATTAAGAATTGTACTTTAAGAGGTTTATTAGATTTTGATTTCAAAAATTCAACTTCAGTTCCAATTGATCAAGTTGAACCATGGACAGAAATTGTTAGAAGATTTTGTACTGGTGCTATGTCTTATGGTTCTATATCGATGGAAGCTCATTCTACTTTAGCTGTTGCCATGAACAGATTGGGTGGTAAATCTAATACCGGTGAAGGTGGTGAAGATGCTGAAAGATCAAAAACTTCTGAAAATGGTGATTCCATGAGATCTTCTATCAAACAAATTGCGTCTGGTAGATTTGGTGTTACTTCATACTATTTATCTGATGCTGATGAATTACAAATTAAAATGGCACAAGGTGCAAAACCTGGTGAAGGTGGTGAATTACCTGGTTATAAGGTTTCTGGAAGTATTGCAAAAACTAGACATTCTACTCCAGGTGTTGGTTTGATCTCTCCTCCACCACATCATGATATTTATTCTATTGAAGACTTAAAACAATTGATTTATGATTTAAAGTGTTCAAATCCTAGGGCAAGAGTTTCTGTTAAACTTGTTTCTGAAGTTGGTGTTGGTATTATTGCTGCAGGTGTTGCAAAGGCCAAAGCGGACCATATTTTAATTTCTGGTCATGATGGTGGTACTGGTGCAGCAAGATGGACTGGTATTAAATATGCTGGTTTACCTTGGGAATTAGGTCTTGCTGAAACTCATCAAACTTTGGTTTTGAACGATTTGAGAGGTAGAGTAGTTGTTCAAACTGATGGTCAATTAAAAACCGGTAGAGACATTGCCATTGCATGTTTGTTAGGTGCTGAAGAATGGGGTTTTGCAACTGCTCCTTTGATTTCCATGGGCTGTGTTTATAACCGTAAATGTCATACCAACACATGTCCAGTTGGTATTGCAACTCAAGATCCAGTATTAAGAAAGCAATTCAAAGGTACACCAGAACATGTCATTAATTTCTTTTATTATGTTGCAAATGAATTGAGATTCATTATGGCCAAGCTTGGTTTCAGAACCATTGACGAAATGGTTGGTAGAGCTGAAAAATTATATGTTAGAGATGATTTAAGAACTACCAAAAATGCTAACGTTGATTTATCACCAATTTTAACTCCAGCACATACCATTAGACCTGGTGTTGCTACTAAGTGTGAAAAGAAACAAGATCATAGATTACACGTAAGATTAGATAATAAATTGATTGATGAAGCAGAGATCACTTTAGATAAAGGTTTGCCTGTTACCATTGAAGCAGAAGCTATTAACACTGATAGAGCTATTGGTACTACATTGTCATACAGATGTTCCAAGAAATTTGGTCCAACGTCTCTGCCACACGATACAATCCATGTCAATATTAGAGGATCTGCTGGTCAATCATTTGGTGCCTTTTTAGCATCTGGTATTACATTAGAATTAGAAGGTGACTGTAATGATTATGTTGGTAAAGGTTTATCTGGTGGTAGATTGATTGTTTATCCTCCAAAAGATTCTAAATTTAAAGCCGAAGAGAACATCATTATAGGTAATACATGTTTATATGGTGCTACATCGGGTACAGCTTTTTTTAGGGGTATTGCAGCAGAAAGATTTGCTGTTAGAAACTCTGGTGCTTATGCAGTTGTTGAAGGTACTGGTGATCACGGTTGTGAATATATGACTGGTGGTAGGGTTATTGTTTTAGGTTCTGTTGGTCGTAATTTTGCAGCTGGTATGTCTGGTGGTATTGCTTATGTCTTGGATATGGCCCAAGATTTTGAAGAAAAAGTTAATAAGGAACTTGTTGAATTAACAACCTTAAGTGATCCATCAGAAATTGCGTTTGTTAGAGGTTTGTTAGAAGATCATAGACATTATACAAACTCTGAAATTGCATTAAGAATTTTAAGCGATTTTAATAGATTCTTAAAGAAGATTGTCAAAGTATTACCATATGAATATAAGAAAGTTTTAGAAGCTGAATCTAAGAAGGCTGAGGAATTGAAGAAGGAAGAAGTTTCTAATTATTTCTCTACTATTAAAGAAGATCCGGAAGCCGATATAACTGGTGGTGAATTCTCTAAACCTAAGAAATCGACTAGAGGTGAACCAAAGGTTTTAGATTTGGAAGATACTATGGTTGATATTAAGACTGAAGAATCTAAAGCATTGAAATTAGACAAAGTTGGTGGTTTCATTAAATATTCTAGAAGACATGAAAAATACAGACCTGTAAAATCAAGACTTCAAGATTGGAAGGAATTATCGACCAGATTAACAAAGGATGAATTGAAGTATCAAACTGCCAGGTGTATTGATTGTGGTATTCCATTCTGTCAATCGGATACTGGTTGTCCAATATCTAACATCATTCCAAAATGGAACGAATTAGTTTTCAAGGATAGATGGTATGATGCATTGCAAAGATTACTGATGACCAATAACTTCCCTGAATTTACTGGTAGAATTTGCCCAGCTCCATGTGAAGGTGCTTGTGTTGTCAATGTGTCTGGTAATGCACCTGTTGGTATTAAATCTATTGAAGCCGGTATTATTGATCATGCATTTAACGAAGGTTGGATTGTTCCATGTCCACCAAAAGTTAGAACTGGTAAAAAGGTTTCAATTATTGGTTCTGGTCCTTCTGGCTTAGCAGCTGCTGATCAATTAAACAAGGCTGGACATTCTGTTACTGTTTATGAAAGAGCAGATAGATTAGGTGGTTTGTTAATGTATGGTATTCCAAATATGAAGTTAGATAAAGGTGTTGTTCAAAGAAGAGTTGATTTAATGGCAGCTGAAGGTGTTTCTTTTATTACCGGTACTACTATTGGTGAGGATATTGAACTTAATGATTTGAAACAACAAAATGATGCAGTTATTTTAGCAATCGGTTCCACTATTCCAAGAGATTTGAAGATTCCTGGTAGGGACTTAAAGAATATCGATTATGCGATGACTTTATTGACTGCAAATACCAAAGCTTTATTGGAAAATGACTTAGAAACCATCAGAGCTACTATTCAAGGTAAAAATGTCATTGTTATTGGTGGTGGTGATACAGGTAACGATTGTTTGGGTACTGCTACAAGACATGGAGCCAAATCTGTTGTCAATTTTGAATTATTACCACATCCACCTGCTGAAAGAGCTAGGGATAATCCATGGCCACAATGGCCAAGAATATTTAGAGTTGATTATGGTCACACTGAAGTTAAAGAACATTATGGTAAAGATCCTAGAGAATACTGTATTCTTTCTAAGGAATTTGTTGATGATGGTGAAGGGAATGTCAAAGGTATCAAAACAGTTCGTGTTGAATGGAAGAGATCTGATTCTGGAGCATGGCAAATGCAAGAAATTCCTGGCTCTGAAGAGTTCTTCCCAGCTGATATTGTTTTATTGTCCATGGGATTCATTGGTCCTGAGTCTGATAATTTGAATGTTGAAAGAACTAAGAGAGGAACAGTTGCCACATCTGAACCTTCTTCTTACCAAACCAGTTCTGATTCTAACTTGTTTACTGCGGGTGATTGTAGAAGAGGACAATCATTAGTTGTTTGGGGTATCCAAGAAGGTAGACAATGTGCTCGTGAAGTTGACTTGTATTTGATGGGAAAGACTAGATTACCTGGCAGTGGTTCTTTTGAAAAGAGAGATTATCGGTTATTGGAAGAACTAGCTTCCAAGGTTTGAAATAAACTCTTGACTTATTATTTTTTTACACTACTATTTTTTAAATAAACATTATATATTTTTATTTGTATTTCTTTTTATTTATGTTTAATTTATTTATTTACAGAAAAAGTCGTATTACTTTAGCAGAAATAGATTTACTCACACACCAAAGTTTCACAATAGTATTCATCTTTCTTCTCAATTGTTGCATCTTGTAAGTAATGTATTTCCTCTACCAAATTAGTATCATTTTGTTTCTTCTCTTTCACAAAGAACACCATAAGAAATAGAATTAAAACATGGAATCCCATGGCTACATAGAATACAATTTGTAGTTTATCGTGCAATTTAATTTTCGATTCAAATGTTGCAGCAACTTGTGTATTACCAACAATTGAAGGTACAAGTGCATTACCAATACTTAATAAAACTTGTGAGCATGTTTGGTATATACCATTAACAACACCTTGCAAATGTAAAGGAGTGTTTGAAACAACGACACCCGTATAAATATTGAAATACATATTTATCCCATAACCGTATAAAAACATGGAGATAAAACCAAACTTCCAATATGAATTTGATTTGCGGAAGTCTAAACGAGAAAACCATATAGTTGTGGCAAGTGTGATTACTCCAGAGAATATAAACATTTTTCTAAGTCCTATTTTATTGTAATATGATTGTCTGTATAGAAGTGCTCCAAAGGTCAAACCAGCAGATATTGGGAATATTTTGACTCCTACTATAACTGGAGAATCTAGTTCAATCAAACTATAATATTGAACACCTATTGCAGATAACATAGTGAAAGTTGTATAGTATAAACCTGTGACAATCAATAATATAAGAAAATTTGGAATATTGATGATTTCTGGAGGATACAATAAATCTATCTGTAATCTCCAATCTTCAGAAGAATGCTTATTTTGATTTTTCTTTTGAAACGGTTTTATGTAAAATATTTCAAATATTAATGAAGATGAAAATGTGAATACACCAACGATGAAAGTAATATAAGCCTTTGGGGATCTCCAATTGTTACCACCTTCTGTTAATCCAATTATTACGAGTAATAAACCAATAATAGATAATGAAGCTCCAATAAAATCTATATTTTTAAGTTTTAAATTTTTATGTTCTTTGGTCTTTTCAATTGGAATAATAAGAAACAATAATATGATATTTATGATAGCACTGTAAGCAAATACAAAATAAAAATAACTTTTATAACCAATATTTGTTTCAGAAAATGCACCACCTAAAATCATTCCTAAACCAAATAATCCAGTTAAAGCCACAATATAACATACTATAGCACCCGGTAAATATTTAGAATGATCTCCAGAAAAATAATTTGCTGCCAGTGATAATGTTGAAGGAACCAATGAAGAAGCACCTATACCTTGGAATGCTCTAAAGACTATTAATGTTATGATTGAATTTGTAGGTAAAACCGCACAAATCAGTGAACACAATGACATCAATGCTAGTCCTACTAAATAAAAATTATGAGGACCAATTATATCTGAAATCTTACCACTGACTAAGATAAATGAACCTAATGTAAGTGCATATCCTGATAGCACCCAACTTGCTGTTGATGAATTTGTTTGAAAAGCTTTTTCAATATTAGATTGTAAGGTAAATGCAGAGGAACTATTCAAATTATCAAGGCATGTTGCTGATAAAATCAAAGCATAAACCACAAAAACATTCCTTTTTTCTAAGGGAATAACATTTCTTGCCCATATGATCACATTGTATATTCTATTTAAAGCTTTCATTTCTATAACCTTTATTGCCAAGATTTTTGTTAAATTATAACCAATCTTTATAAAATATTAAATAGAGTCAAGTTAATACAAAATTGGTGATAAGTGATCATGTTTATAGCCGGTTGCGCTCGGAATTAGGCCAAGCAGTTGAAAAATGGAAAAGAGAAAAGGGGAATTTGGGAGATTTGAGACTTGATGTTTGTGGCGCATGTGTGCATGGGTGTGGCGCATGTGACGTATTATTAATTATTATCTTATTTCTTCTTACTTTCCTTCCAATTCACTTTAGATGATTTGTAGCATTAGATAGATACACATTTATATATATGAGCATGCAGATATATGTCATGCAGATATTTATAAAAAAAAAGAGGTATATATATATTTAAAAATAAAATTGGAAATATATATATACATAAAATAAGATAAGATAAAATTAATTAATTGGTCTTTTCATTGGCGTCTCAAGCTTCATACATAGAATCAATACTTTGAGATTCATTTTCACCCAAACAAATGGCATTGCAATGCTCTTCATCTTCCTTTTCAGAACAGACGTCAGATATTTTTTCATTAGTTTGCTGGTTAGTTAAGTCTTGATCATTAGTAACATTTTTTTCAATATCAATATTGTCAGATTCACTAATTGGTGCAGTTATTTCTTCTTTTGGTTTACTTTCCTTAACAAAAATAATCATTATAAGTAATATAACAACATGAAATCCCATTGCAACATATAAAACAGTTTTAAGTTTATTATGAATTATCAATTGAGCATTTTCAGTTGTTGCTAATTGAATGTTACCAACAATCGATGGAACTAATGCATTACCAATACTTAATAAAACTTGTGAACATGTTTGATAAATTCCATTAACTACACCTTGCAAATGTAAAGGAGTGTTAGAAACAACAACTCCAATATAAATATTAAAATACATGTTAATTCCATAACCATAAAGTAACATTGATGCAAATCCAAATTTCCAATATGAATTGTTTTTACGGAAATCAATTCTTGAAAACCAAATACAGGTTCCTAAAGTAATAATAGCAGATAAGATAAAAGTTCTCTTTAATCCAAGCTTGTTAAAATATGATGGACGATAAACAAGAGCACCAAAAATTAATCCAATCGAAAAAGGAAGCACTTTTACAGCAACAATTATAGGGGAGTCACCTTCAACTAAACTATAATATTGAACACCTACTGCTGTTATCATTGTAAATGTAGAATAATACATACCAGTAATAATTAACAAATTAAGAAAATTTGGAATATTGATAATTTCAGGTGGGTATAGCAATTCAACTTGTAACCTCCAATCTTCAGACTTATCTTTATGCTCATTTTTTTTTTGAAATCTCTTTAAATAAAATCTTTCATACAACAAAGATGAAATAAATGTGAAAAATCCAACAATTAAAGGTACATAAGCCTTTGGCTTTCTCCAATTTTCACCACCTTCTGTTAAACCTAAAATTATCAATAAAGCACCAATAATAGATAATGCAGAACCAATAAAATCAATATTTTTTAGTTTCATATTCTCATGCTCTTTTGTCTTTTCAATTGGAATAATAATAAATAATAAAATTATATTGATTACTAAACCATATGCAAATACAAAATAAAAATAACTTTTGTATCCAATTGAAGTTTCTGAGAATGCACCACCTAAAACCATTCCAATACCAAAAATCCCTGTTAAAGCAACAATAAAGCTTACAACTGCTGCAGGTAAATACTTGGCATATTTACCAGTAAAATAATTAGCTGCCAAAGCCAATGTAGATGGAACTAATGCAGAAGCTCCAATTCCTTGAAATGCTCTAAAAACAATCAAAGTGATTATTGATGTAGTTGGTAAACAAGCACAAATAAGAGAGCAAATCCACAATACCAGAAGACCTAAAAGATAAAAATTATGTGATCCAATTATATCTGAAATCTTACCACTCACTAAGATAAAAGAACCTAAAGTGAGTGCATAACCTGATAATACCCAACTTGCAGTAGATGAATCTGTTTTAAATACTTCTTGAATGTTAGCTTGTAATGTAAAAGCTGTGGCAGTATTTAAATTATCAAGACAAGTTGCTAGTAATACAAAAAAATAGACAACAAAGACATTTCTCCTTTCCATAGGAACAATATTTCTGGCCCATAAATAAGCTTCTTTTATTTTACTTATTGAGTTAATCATTGCAGATGAAATTTGTTTGTCTTTATATTTAAAGAGTTGATGTTTTGCAAGAGAATAAATTTTCGTACTAGTTTCATTCTATTGGAAATTGAATTGAATTTATACCATTTGCAAGGTAGTATGAATATATATATAAAAATATAAAACCCAATACTTGATTAGTAATTCAATAATAAAAACACCAAAGTGATCTGAAAAAAAGCTTCAAGACATCCAAGGCTGTGCCAGACAATGAAAACAATGAAACCTCGCGGGGGGTGGATCGGGTGCCGGACTTTGTGAGAAACATCCGAACCCTTTTGGTTTTTTATTTCCACAGCAGAGAGGGTCCGGAGAGGGTCTGCAGTGGTCTGCACATGTGGCCAGATGATCACGCAGTGTAGAGCGGGCAGCACGTGACCCTGGCTGGACATGCAGTCACCACCTCCACTCCAGACATGATGCAAGTGAGTATTTGATTGTATGTGATAATTAATAATCGAACTAGTTTTAAAAGTATTCAAAGACAAAAGACTATAAAAAGTGTAAATAAAGTAAACATGTAGATGAATTAATACATATTTACATAGCTGTATTTTCTTTTCTATAGTTAAAATCAAAACCATTAGATGTAGCTTCCATACTGACTTTTCCATCATCAAAGTTAAGAATCAACTGACCATGCGATACATCACAAATATTGTAATGCCATGAATGTTGGAATGCAACATAATATAAATCATTCAAATGTCTAATAACCAAATTAACTTCATGTTTATTTAAATTTTCATTTACGTCTTGAATTTCAGAAGATTGTAAAGACTGTAATAATGAAGATGATAAAGATAATGAAGGTATATCATCATTTGGGAATAATGGAGTTGAAGAATTAGACGTAGATGTTGAATTTGATGTAGAGAAAGATTGATTTGTAGATGTTGCCTTTGTTGAAATTGGTATTTTATCATAAACTGTTAATGCCAAATCAACATATCTTGCAATTTGATCATTTGGAATTTGAATTAATAATCTTTCATATTTTTTTTGAACTTTTGCCCAAATTTTAGATAATTTCATTCTAGAATCTGCAAATTTTAATTTGAAAGATTCAAAAGAAGGATTCACAGTTAATGAATTATATGAAGATATATATTTAAAATGTAAGGAATTTGATATTGTATAATCCATTTTAAAAAAAATTGATAAATGTTCTAATAATGGTTCTCTAGTTGGAGATTGGTGAGTTATAAAAAATTTAATTGAATTATTATATTGACTAGGATTTGATTCTGCAAAATTAAATAAAGATTGAATAAATTTACCTATTTGTAATATTGTAATCCAAATATTACCCGGATCTCCGGATATTGGTAATAAATCAGAATAAGGTGTTATTTTTGAATCTAATAGTAAATCATTAAAATTATGACTTGTTCCTTGATGAAATAATTTATGATATGATAAAGAACCACCAATACCTGATAATAAAATTGATTGATCTTTTGGTAATTTAACTAAATGAATTGTAGAATCATCAATTATATTTAAATTTGGAATTTTATAAATACCATAACGAAATTTATTAATTACATTAGAATCTTCACACATTCCATAAATTGTATAAACCGGTATATTTAATTTTAATTCACCTGATAAGAATTTAGTCAACTGAGATATATTTTGATTTAATAACAAATTTTTTAAATTAACATTATCATTTGATAAATGATGAACAGAATCACCTGAAACTTTTGAAAGTTGAGATATTTTTAATATTAAATGTTGAGGTAAAAGAGGTGAAAATTCAACAATATGCCTTAAATATGATTCATGAATTCTAGATACAGAATCATTATCTAAAAATCCAAAATTACCAGTGTGAACTATAAAATCAGGATTGTATTGATTTGCTAATGTATTAAAATGTGATAGGTTACCTCTAATGTCGGCAACAAATAATATTCGGGCTGATGAAGTTTCATGAATACGTACCTCTGGGGGGAGCATTGTTGGATGAATATATTATATTATATTATATTATATTATATTATATTTATATTATATTATATTATATTATATTATATTATATTATATTATATGTCTGAGTTAGAATCGTGTTTAAATGTAAGAGAGATTATGAGACAGACTCTATTATAAACCAGAAACCTCAACATTAGGTGTATCATGATATCGATGTTATTATTATTCTATTGTTATTATTATCACTATTATTATCATTATTGTTATTATAATTATTATACCCGCAATAATTAATAATTAATAATAAGTGATATTGTGGTGGTGTACGGGTGAACGTGTGCGTCGATCGACGAGCTTTAAAAAATATTTGGCGGCTCGTAAAATTCAATTTGAATCAAAATTTGTTTTAAAGATGAAACAAAAACAAAAATAACTGGTATACACAAGACTATTGTTTACAGAAAAGCTGGTTCACTACTTCCATACCTACACACTACACACTACACACTACACACTCAAAGAGAAAATGAATTTTATAGAAAGCTTTGTAGAAGGAGTTGCTCAAGACTTTGCCCTGGATAAAGCTACAGAAAAGGTTAACAGCTATGCAGAAAAACACGTAAAGACAAAGGATCCATACAAAGGGCCTGATGGGAAAAAATTAAAATTAAGAGCTAATGCAACTGATATAGAACAAAAAAATTGGAAATGGATTCAAAAGAAAGCTTGGATTGATGATAAATGTTTTATGGGTTGTTATCCAATCGATTGTGGTATTGGTTCAGGACCAATTTTAGTTGCATTCCCTTGCATCGGTCCATTATTAATGTATGCTGCACATGCAAGATTAGTTTCAAGAGCTACCATTGATTTTAAATTAAGTAATAAAACAGTTGCTAAATTAAATGCTAATATCTTGTTTGATTTATTCTTAACATTTCCTCCAGTTATTGGTTCATTCTTTTCGTGGATGAATGGTTGTTCAACTAGAAATGCTGCAATTATCTACTCCGAAATCGATAAAATGTTGCTTGTGAGACAAAATCACGGAAATAATACTAATTTTGACAATTATGATGATGATTATTATAATAATCATCATGGAAATGTTGATAATTCAATGGAACTTCATGAAGTCACAACAGGCAATACATTTTTTAACCCATTCAAAAGTAATAAAGAAAACACAACGTCAAATCCACAAAATGCTTCAAGTAAGTATGCTTTACCAAATCAACAATATACGAAATCCAATCCTAATCAAAAACTTAATAGACCATTGGATAAAAATATTAAAAATAATAATAATAATAATAATTCTAACATTCCATCGATACCTCCGAGAGATTATAAAACACCTCCAAAACCAAACAAAGTATACCAATCCAGAGAGAACAATGAATACCGATCTGTTGTGTGATTAAATTTCTCTCTAATGTCACGCCCTTTATGTCCTTATTTACATTTATAAACTATACATATATATCACAGTTTTTATTCTTCTATCTATTTATAATTATTGTCCTTATCATCTATATTATTCCCAGAGTATTCAGTTAATTGTAAATTGTGCATAATCAGTAAACTCACATGTACATTAAAACGTAAAGTAAAGCAAGCGCTCCAGAGTGCAATGATGATTTTTAAAGTTGGCTGGAGCACATGTGTGTTTATCACTTGTTAACTAAATTCTTAAGCCCATTGTAATACAAGAGCATAGGCATTTGGCGATATAACAACAACTTGAATACAGAGAAATATGAATTCTCTCCAATATATATCTACCACATTAAGAGGGCGATCTTCTAATGATGGTGGATATCCAAATCAAGATCATAATAATGAAATTATCAATAGAAATGAGAAAGGTAATAATAACGTGAATGAAACAAGCAATGATGAATCACATTCCAATATAAAGGATGCAGAAAATGTAGACATTGGTGATGATAAAGAGAGTAATTATGTGTCGAATAATATTGAACAAAAGTTTATAACTAGATTTATTCATATTATCTTATTTTTACCTAAAATGTTAATCTATTTTCCAATATATTATTTAATTTTCTTAATTGTTTATCCTTTCCGAAAAGCATATCATTTTATGATATCTTTCTTTCTTAATTTCAATTCACAAGACAGTTTTGAATTTGCAGAAACATCAACAGATGAATTTCCCACAAATGCATCCCAAACAGAAATTATTGATGATTCCTTTTCAACTGGAACAACTGGACGATTGCAACCATCACAGACCAAATCTCCTTCCTCTAAATATGCACCTAAATCTTCAATTTCAACTATTTTAGAAGAAGAATCTGTTGAATTTGATCCAGATTATCATGAAGACGATGATTATTTCAAGTCACCTTCTGACGCAAATCCAATAAAAAACATAGCCAATGAAAAAAATTCCAATTCGGAATTCAATGAATCTACTGATGAAAATTCTAATAATTTTGACACTTCTTCAACCAATAAATCACTTAAAACAAATGTTTCAAAACTAAATTATAAATTGTTGCAAGCTATCAATAATAGTACACCATCTTTATCTATATTAGCATCTGATGATGATATAAAACAATCAATTATACCACGTTCACCAAAACAAATTACATCAAATACATCTCCATTATCATCATCTGTATCTACAAAACGTCGCAAAAAGAAAAAGTACATTTTTCCAAAATTATTGTTTGATTTTGATATTCTAAACCCGCCCAATTTACCTAGAAAAACATTGGTTTTAGATTTAGATGAAACTTTGATTCATTCATTATCAAGATATAATTCATCATCATTAAACAAATCAAAGGGTAAATCAATTGAAGTTAAAGTATTAGGTAGTGTACCAACATTATATCATATTTACAAACGTCCTTATGTTGAAGAATTCTTAGCGGTAGTTTATCAATGGTTTGATTTGGTCTGTTTTACTGCATCAATAAAGGAATATGCAGATCCAGTAGTGGACTACCTTGAACAGCAGACACTCTCAAATGATGAAATGAAAAGAGCAATGAAAGATCTGAAACTTTCAAATCAACCCAATAAAATATTTAAAAAAAGATACTATAGAGACTCTTGCACTTTTGTTCAAGGTAAAGGTTATCTAAAAGATTTGGCAGTAGTGTTAAACAATCAGCCTCGTTCAAGATCAAACTCTAAGACTAAATTAAGAAGCTTTAGTATCTCATCTAATGTCTCAAATACAACATCTTCATTGGAAATAAAATCACAATTAGATTACTCAAAAATTGTAATAATTGATAATTCTCCGATATCATTTTCACCTAATAAAGAAAATGGTTTAATGATTGAAGGTTGGATTAATGATCCTGATGATCTAGAATTAATGAACCTACTACCATTACTTCATTCTTTAAGGTTTGTTAGCGATGTTCGATGTATATTAGGTTTGAAAGATGGCCAGCGTGCGTTCACTTATAGTTAAATTTTTACTAATTTTGTATACCACATAATAATGAAAAAACTTTTACGTATATTGTTCACTTACTTAAAATTTAAAAGATATTTATTATATATAAATTATCGATAAAGGTTAATTTTTGATAGATTCTTCATTGTCTGCGGTCGCATCTTGATCAATAACAAAATCCCAATCTTCAAATCCATCTTCATACATATTAGATAAAGTTGATTCGACCTTCATCAAATCTCTTTGATTTGAAACTCTATTATATTCTTTGAATTCATTTTCTGTTAGTAAACAACTGTCCAACAACTTTTTTAATTTTGAAGGATTTATTTTAAAACCTATGAAGACTATTTCTTGTCTCCTATCTTCATGGATACCTTCAAAATCTTTTTTAATTGCTTTAACTGTTTCCATATCTTCAGGCCAGTATTCGTTCGATGTTGCACCAAACCAAGGAGGTCCCGCATTTAAAGTCAACATGGAACCCGCAGAGCTCCATTCACCACGTAAAATATACCTGGTAGCCAACCAGAAGAAACCCTTCGATCTAACAACAGAACCAAATGCAGATTTTTTCTTATTTTCTAACATCTCTTCTTTGGTAAGCTCTTCAGAATCACTATCTTCATCGTCATCTTCATCTTCTTCGTCTCCTTCTTCCTCTTCCTCGTCGCTTTCTTCATCAGAAATTCTTTCATCTTCTTTGCCTTCTTCAGTTTCCTCCTCTGCAAGAGAAACTCTTTCAATAATTTGAAACTTATCACATAACAAGTCATAAAGTTTTCTAGGGTGAAATGGCTTCCGAGCCCGGTAAACAAAGTTGTTAATACCATATTCTTCTGTTTCGGGCTTTGGTGTTAATCTCTTCTTGTCTAAATCTTCACCATAACCAATTCTTGTATTAGATTCATCTAAACTCCTTAACCAACCTGGGGATGTTATCGCTTTAGCATAATTAAATAGTTGAGTATTTAGCACTTGCTTATTGCTAACTTTTGAATAATCAGTAGTGATAATTTTGGCAACAGGATTTAAAGTCTTAATGATGTTCTTAACTTTTCTTAATAATCTCTTGGAAACACCGCTAGCCTTGTTGATGATCACAACATCGGCGAACTCAATTTGATCAACTAACAAATCAGTGACTGTTCTATCCTCTTCATTCATAGAATTATTTTTGGAACCCCATCTATCTGCTAAATAATCTGTAGTTTCTATATCATCAGAAAAGTTTACAGCATCAACAACTGTAATACATGTATCTAAACGAGCAATTTTATTTAAACCACCTAAGTCTATAACTTCTTTAAGAAGCTTGATATCTTCATCTTTACCAGCAGTTTCAGCCATCATTTCTGAAAATTCCAATGAAAAAGTTTCAGCAACTTGCATTGGCTCACCAATACCAGTACTTTCAATAATAATATAATCAAAATCATCACTAGTAGCAACATTTATAAGTTCTTCTAATAGATCACCTCTCAAAGTACAACAAATGCAGCCATTTTGAAATTGAATGACCTTTTCTTTAGTAGTAACAACCTTATGATTTGTAATCAATTCAGCATCTATATTTAAGCTAGATATATCATTGATAATCACAGCAATTTTAAAATTGTGTTCTTGTTTTAGAATATTTTCCAAAAGGGTTGTTTTACCACTACCTAAAAATCCAGACAATAATGTAACCGGAACTGGTTTTTTAATTTTCTTAAAGTTCGTCTTAGTCATGTCGATTCACAAAACTTAAACGTATATACTATGTGAATATATGTTAAAAGAACTAGTAGAATAATGTAACATAAAAAATCATTGGAAGAAATGTAGTAATGAAAAAAACTTCAAAGCATCTATGTATTTATATATATATGAAGCCTTTTATAGATAAAAAATTATTGACTAAATCTGTATAGCAGAGATCATAGGACTTTCATTAAAAAATTTTCATCCGTTGTTGTAATATCTATATCATATATATATTTCAAATAATATATATATCGTTTAACTTATATTCCAGATTATAAAACAAAATAAATATTATGACCTCCAGGGTGATGAATTAGTAATTTTTCAATATGATTGGCTGATAAAAAGGAACTATTTGTGTATAAACATAAGTAAGTCGAGAGTTTCAAACGGTTAACATGGAAAGGTTACATCGCTTATATATATAACCTTTGAGGTAGTAATATATTCCCAACAATAATGGTTATTTGATTCATTATTCATTCATCTTAAATAAAACATGTATATTATGTATAAAAGACTACACACTTTTCATGTTGTCATAAAAAAGCTTTAATTTATTTGGCCAGGATTGTATAATTGTCAGTTTATGATATTATATATATAGAACTGTGGTTTTCGTCAAAATGATGGGGATGTAAGAGTATACTTGATGGTTTAAACAATTATTCATATTACCTAGATGTTTGTATACATATGCTTATACATATTAATGAATATCAGTGTATATATGGTCAGCAGTATCATTTATTAAATGTAAATCAACTTGTTTGTTGTTTGTAATCAAAGACATAACTTAGACCTTGGACGGATTCATGGTTAAGCAACTGTAATAATAATCATAAATAATAATAAAAAATATTTCTCGGCCGCAAAATGTGGAAAATGGAAAATGGAAATGGAAAGCGGAAAGCGGCTATCTTTATCCGCTTTCAATGGATTATGGATTGTTAAATTGTTGATTTCTTATCATTTATCATTTATCACTTATCATTTATCATTTATCATTGAGCACTTATTTTAAAGATTGTTTAATTACTTCATTGATGCTTTTAAACCCCCAAAACAAAACTATATGAATTTTGGTGTTCCAGTTGATGGATGTCCTACATTCGAAGTTACTATTCCTAACCAAGGAACTCTAACTGGTTTTACGTTAAAAAATCCACAAAATGGAAATCATACTGTTCATAGATTTGCTAAAGTTCCATATGCACTTCTTTCTGAAGAAAGATATTCTTTGCCAAAATCTATTCCCGAAACATTTGACTACACAGGTGAATATAAATTCTTTGGTTTAAAATGTCCTCAACCTGTTTATGAGAGTAAACAGCTCAAGTACCCTAAAAGTCCTAGTGATGAATATATTCAATATTCTAATATTTGGGTTCCATCTTCTAATAAATATAAACCAAAAAATGGCTGGCCAGTTTTAATTTATATTCATGGGGGCTGGTTACAATTCGGTAATCCAAATAATGATTTCTATGATACTGTTGAATTGATGGATGATGAAAATTTTACTGATAAGTATATATTTGTTACTATAGGTTATAGATTAAACATTTTCGGATTTTTAACATGTTCTGAATTAATTAAAGAAAATTCAAAAAATACAAATATGGGTTTTTGGGATCAACGTGAAGCTATTAAATGGGTTCATAAATATATTAAATATTTTGGTGGTGATCCAGAAAAAATAACTTTAGGTGGATTATCGGCTGGTTCATATTCAACATTTTTTCAATTGGCTTATGAAGCTTATAATCCCAATGAACAACAAATTATCAAACAAGTGGTTTTAAACTCAAATATGATATTTTCTCAACCGAAATCAATTGCAGAATGTGAAGATCAATATAAAGAGGTTATTAATAAATTAGGTATTAATCATTTAAATTCCAAAGATCAATTGGCTAAGTTAAGATCATATTCATATGAATTTATTGAAGAATTCTTACCAAAACTTGAATTACATACTTTTAGAGCTGTTACTGATAATCATTTCATTAATTCTTCAATTTTAAAAGATATTCAATCTGGTGAATTTTCAAAATTACTCACTAAAAAAAATATAAGAATCCTTCATGGTGAAGTTGATAATGAAGGTTATTTATATTCATTATTGGATCCACCTATTTCATTTGATGATTTAGCTACTCAAATTGAAAATTATTATCCAAAACAAATTGTTCCTATTCTTTTAAAAACATATAAAGTTAAAGAAAAGATTGATCTTGAATCATCGAATGTTATGAAGCAATTTGCAAATTTATTTGGTCAAATTATTTCAGATGGTCAAGTATATTGTTCTACTAGAGGATTTATTAATAACTTAATCAAAAATGGATTTCCTGTAAAGTCATATTTCCGTTATAGAATTAGTTATAGGGGTAAATGGATGGATAAATATCTTGAACCTCAACTCAAAGTTACACATGGTTTTGATAAAGCTGTTTGGTTTTATACCTTAAGAGCCGGTTTTACCAATGATGAAAAATCTAATCTTGAAATTTTTTTAAAACCGTATTTTGATTTTTTAAACTTTAAAGAATACATCAAAGATTGGGACACCAGTGATGCTAAAAAGATTAGGTGGTTCAAAGATAATGGTTCAATATCATATGAAGATGATCCAGATTGGAAGTGGGGAATTGAAGTTGCAGACAAAGTCTACAAAGTTCAGCTTGAAAATTAGAAAAAATTCAATTAACTTTATATAAGTATTTGTATAGTTGTAATTATATACCAAATTGATAACTTTCTAGAACTACATAATTCAATTATTGGTTGTGCTGTTAATTTTTGTTCGCTGTTGCTTTTCAGTTATTAAAACCTTCGAGAATTTCTGAAAAAACTTCCACGCGTTTTCGGCTAATTGAAAATTCAAAAATGAATTTTCTCGGCTGTCCCAAATAGGCAATATCGCGACAGGGCTCTTGTTGTGCTGCACCTATTAATATCTTATTACACCCAACACTGCTGTAGATATGATTGCTATTACCACTATTATTATTATCATTACCTAGTGAACCAACATCTTTTCATTATAAACTAGTTATTCAGGTAGTACTATACTTAATAAAGAATATATCTATGAAGAAAGTAAAAATAAATTTTAATTTTAATTTCAATATACTATCTTTTCTATACCTGCTTTCTTTGAAATTCAAAATATTTTGTTAGCTTAAAATTTCCCTTAAATCATATATTGACATATTTCTTGAATTTTTAGCTATTTTAAGGCATATTTAAAGTATTCATTGTAATCAGAAAAACATCCTCTTTTAAACAAGCATTTAATAATATTTTACAATATTTTGGTAGATAACAGTTAAAAAGAGTAGTGATATCTCGGGTATCGGGTCACCTTCCTCATTGGGAAGGAGACGTCGCTCTCAAAATTTTGAGTGAGGATTAATTCATTTTTTGTTGTTGTTGTTGTTGTTGTTGTTTATTATTGTCTTCTTCTTACTTTTCTTATTGTTGTCCTCTAATACCCAAGCTATACACCACACACTGATTATATTTCAATAAAAAAATGAGTATATTGATTAATCTATTGATAATGATGAACAAAAAAGACTAATATCTTTAAATAATATGATTTTCATGAGTTTCAATTAATACACGTATTTCCCTACAAGTTTCAGGTATTGTTTGTTAAATTAATTGTATCAGTCGTTATTTGTTTATTCTAATTTATTTGGTTTAATTTTAAGAAATTTAATAATATTATAACCTTTGATAAACACATTTTTTATTGTCAACATATAATAATATGTTTTATTCAATCAATCAATCACCAATTTCAATAGATGCGATATGACCACAAAAGGATAGAATCATGATAAAGTTTTCAGCATTGTTTTAAAAATATTCATACTTGTTAAGTTTTTTTCCCCTAACATATTAATCGGAGAGCTTACATATAACATTTAAAGATACGCAAATAAATAATAATGATAATATAATTTTATGAATATTAATTTAAGTTATCAAATAAGTTTAACGACTTTAGTAATTATATTGATTTTACTTGAATATATTATTAACATAATAAGAGGTACATTTATTTCAACTTTAAATATAATGATCTGTTTAGACTAAACTAAAAAGATTTAATTCCCAATATTCATCAAAAAAAAACTAATCTAAATAATTTTAAACACTTTAGAGAAAAGATTACTTAAATATTTAAACCAATTATGAATCTCAACTATCGATTATAATGAATTATTTGGTGACTATATTCCAATTCAAGATCTCCGCAAATCTTAATATAAATATAAGTTTTCTAATGGCTTTAATAAATTTTTTGAATCTTCTTCTTTACTATTAAATAATTTGAAATCCAATTGTTACACAGTTCATAATATTCCAAAAATTATAGTAATAACTAATTCAGTTTTAATTTATTAACTTCAGACAGAGATGAAATTGTATTATAATTAAATTTAACTAACCTAGTCAAAGCATAAGTAATTATTCAACTGCTTTTCATTTTTTGAAAAATAGATCTAATTCTGACAATAGTGATTTACTTTCAAATTTTACTTTTCCTAGAAATTCAAGTAAAATTTAGAAATTAATTGACTGAAGCTCATATGGATGAATTGAAAGATTGTAGATTTAGTACAAATATTAATGAAACTGAAGAAACTTTAATAGATATTTCATGTCAATTGTTATTAGTTATATTATAATCAATTTTAATCATTTGTTGATTGTACTAATTTATAAAATATGATCCAATATAGTTTAATATAGTTATATAGTAATTTTATTTTTGTTTTATTCACCATGTAAAATAATGTCAATTTACAATAATTAACTAATAATTAATAATCTAGCAGTAATCTTTTTTATTTATAAACCATTAAATCCAAAAGATAAACGAGTATTGCACGTGGCGCATTAAACTGTGGCGCATGTTATTTTGTAATTTTCGTGTCTCAAAAAAATTGGACGTTTTTGTTTTTGCTTTTGTTTTTGTTGTTTATTATTCTTTTCTTTTCTTCTTATTCTTCCTTTTTCTCCACCAGAAGTCTCAGATACACTACAAATAATATGCAGATTACTTCAGATTCTGTCATATCTAATAA